>CM069157.1:2709287-2978838 GCA_035221665.1 Okamejei kenojei
AGGGAATCTATAATCAGCGATGCTATAAAGCACCTTGGAACATCCTGAATAGTGAAGCTGTGGTATTACCATAAATCCTTCCCTCTGCTGAAGAGAGGAGCAGCTCGTTAGCATTTTCTTCACTGGTCTTTAATGTAAATTGCCAAGGACTATCGATAGTCCATTCCCCTCCTCGCACCAGCTATGGTGACTAAATAATGAACAGAGTATTTGAAACGAAGATCGACACAAAATTCCGGGGTAACTCTGGGGAAAAGGAACAGGTGACGTCAAGAGTAGACAAAAGTGCTGGAGAAACTCAGCGGGTGCAGCAGCATCTGTGGAGCGAAGGAAATAGACAACGTTTCGGGCCGAAACCCTAAAGGAAATAGGCAACGTTTCGGGCCGAAACCCAAAGGGTTTCGGCCTGAAACGTTGCCTATTTCCTACGCTCCATAGATGCTGCTGCACCCGCTGAGTTTCTCCAGCACTTTTGTCTACCTTCGATTTTCCAGCATCTGCAGCTCCTTCTTAAATGTCAAGACCCTTCTTCAGAATTCTTCAGGACGAATCACGGCCTTGAATGCCCAGGAATAAAGGCAATTACAGATCGACACAAAAAGCTGGAGTAACTCAGCGGGACGGGCAGCGTCTCTGGAGAGAAGGAATGGGTGACGTTTCGGGTCGAGACCCTTCATCAGACTTCTCAAACATCATCCATTCCTTTCTCTCCAGAGATGCTGCCTGACCCGTTGAGTTACTCCAGCTTTTTGTATTTGTACAGAGTATTTCAAACGGCTGGTTGTGTGAAAGGTGGGGTCGTGGATGCAAAATCTGCAGACGACTTCACAGGAATAAGTTTGGGGGGAAATGAGTTGAGTTGTAATTCATGAGTTGTGGAATGGGAACCATCGACCGTTCCCGAGTCTAGTACCTCAATCTTATAGAAACATATAAAGGGATTGGACGGGATAGATGCAGGAAAAATGTTCCCCATGTTGGGCGAGTCCAGAACCAGGGGCCACAGTCATAGAATAAAGGGGAGGTCATTTAAGACTGAGGTGAGGAAAACCTTTTTCACCCAGAGAGTTGTGAATTTATGGAATTCCCTGCCACAGAGGGCAGTGGAGGCCAAATCACTGGATGGATTTAAGAGAGAGTTAGATAGAGCTCTAGGGGCTAGTGGAGTCAAGGGATATGGGGAGAAGGCAGGCTGGCCGAATGGCACCATTTACTATGTTTTCCTATGTTTTATGTTTTTCAAAAAGATAGTATAGCTCTTTAAGGGAAATCAAGGGATGTGGGGAGAAAGCAGGAACGATTCAGGTAATGAATAGGGGACGATCAGCCATGATCACAATGAATGGCGGTGCTGGCTCGAAGGGCTGAATGGCCTCCTCCTACACCTATTTACTATGTTTCTATGTTAACTCTGCTGAGGTTTACACTCGGTTTCATAGGTTTGTTCCAATCAGATGTTGAAGTACGTTAGAAAGCTGTGCTGCACCCCACTGCCTCTCTGCAGTAACGGCTGCCTGCAACCTGCTGCAACCTGGCTCTGTTCCAGTTTGTGCTCGCTCTCTCTCTCTCTCTCTCTCCTCAGATGCATTCTGGCCTACACTGGATGTTTTTGTTGCAATCTGCTGCAAGCTGTTTTGTGTTTCCTCGTAAATGAAGATGCGCTCGCTATTTTGCCAAAACATATTTGCAAACAGAGACAGATCCTTACAAACGTCACCCATTCCTTCTCTCCAGAGATGCTGCCTGTCCCGCTGAGTTACTCGCTGAGTTTTGTGTCTGTCCCTGATCTTTACAAAGGCAGTTGACAGGTTGAAACCAGCAAACTGAGGTAGACACAGAGTGCTGGAGTAACTCAGCGGGTCAGGCAGCATCTGTGGAGAACATGGATAGGTGACATTTCACAGAGTGCTGGAGTAACTTCAGGTATGGGGCCTTTTGATTGCATTGAAAACAGGGATGTTTTGCACTAGTATTGATTCATTTAATTTTTTGGTTTATTACATGTTAATATATGATATATCCCAGTGGTATGAATATTGGTTTCTCTAACTTCAAGTAACCCCAGCTTTCCCTCTCTCTCCATCCCTCCCCCAGCTAACAATGGCCTGTTTCCTTTATTACTTTTTTTGCATATCTTTTCATTCATTGTTCTACATCTCTCTACATCATTGTCTAAATCTCTCGTTTCCCTTTCCCGCGACTCTCAGTCTGAAGAAGGGTCTCGACCCTAAACATCGCCCATTCCGTCTCTCCAGAGATGCTGCCTGTCCCGCTGAGTTACTCCAGCATTTTGTGTCTATCTTCAATTGAAACCAGCATCTGCAGTTCCTTCCTGCACATGTTATCTATGAGTATTGTGTTTACAGAATCGATACATATGACAATTAAACATTTTCGACTCTTCACTTGAACATCACATAAATCGCTGAATCTTCTGTCTGGAGAAGAATCTTTGTTTCAGATTCAAATCCTCCACCATTAATTGCGAACTGGGTTCAAGAAAATATGAACATGTTTAGCTTGCAGACAATTCTCCTTTAGTTTAATTGCCTGTTAGCGAATGCTTGTCACGTGCCTTTCTGCATTATGTTCGTGACTAGAGGGAATCTTTAATGGCTGCAAAATACTTTGGGAATATCGACGCAAGAGAATGCAGATGCTTTTTCACAAATAAAAGGCAAAGTGCTGGAGTAACTCAGCGGGTCTGGCGGCATCTCTGGAGAAAAGGAATAGGTGACATTTCGGGTCAATAGACAATAAACAATAGACAATAGGTGCAGGAGTAGGCCATTCGGCCCTTTGAGCCAGCACCGCCATTCAATGTGATCATGGCTGTTCATCCCCAATCAGTACCCCGTTCCCGCCTTCTCCCCATATCCCCTGACTCCGCTATCTTTAAGAGCTCTATCTAACTCCTTCAGTCTGAAGAAGGGTCTTGGCCCGAAACGTCACCTATTGCTTCTATTCAGAGATGCTGCCTGGCCCGCTGAAAATTCACCAGCATCTTCAGTGTAAACCAGCATCTGCAGTTCCCTCCTAAACCGATCAATTCACGCACGGGTTGACAATAGCTCCTGGCCTTGCTAACAGTGCCTGCTTTCCAAATAATGCTTCAATAAATATAAAATTATTTGATGTTTGGTGTACATTTTTCAGGACGCAGATATGTGATTAGAATGAATAAGTAGGAAGGGTAGCCAGCTTATTACTAAGTGTTCACTTTCATATTGGGCTGTCAAGGAGATAATTAGGGAGTGTTTGCTGTCCAAATATAGATCTTAAAACACTTCCTTGTGTCTGATGGGTTTATTGCATCTTAATTCCTCATCAATCTATGAAATGCATGAGAACTGTATTCCCTCATGCCCCATCTATCACACTCTGTGTTCATCTCATGAATCCAGAGATCACTTTAACGAATCTGCTTATGGTTTCAAGATGCTTTGGAAGCTGTCCTCCATTCATGGACTGGATTTAGAGTCAAGAGTCGTAGAGTGATACAGCGTCCAAGGTGGCGTCCAACCCAGCGTGCACTTGTCTGCCCGCCACAGAAGCAGCTCTACAAACGCATATTACACGCACTCCACGCTCTTAAATCTCTTTCCCTACAGCACCATTTCTTCTCCGTACGCTTTAAACGGCTCGATCGTAATTATGGATTGTCTTTCCGCGGACTGGTTAGCACGCAACAAAAGCTTTTCACTCTACCTCGCTACACGTGACAATAAACCGAACTGAACCGTTTCTTGGACGTTGGTGTGGTCCCAGCCTTAACTATCTCCTCCGGCAGCTTGTTCCATTCACCCACCACCCTTTGTGTGAAAACGTTACCCCTCAGGTTCCAATTAAATCTTTTCCTCTTCACCTTAAACCCATGTCCTCGTGTCCTTGAGTCACTTACTCTGGGCAAGAGAATCTGTGCGTCTAATTTATACAAAAATAAACAGTTGAGCTTGGGTTCCAGGAATGCAAATTTCCTCAAAGCTCAAAAACATTTTCGTCTTTACGGGAAACAGAATCCAGATGGGAGCGTTGTTTTGCATTGGAAGGGTTGAATATAAGTGTATTCAATTAATACATTGTGGACGGCTCAATTGTAATCATGTATTGTCTTTCTGCTGTCTGGAGAGCACGCAACAAAAGCTTGTCACTGTACCTCAGTACACATGACAATAAACTAAACTGAAGTAAACAAAACTAAGTAAACTAAACTAAACTAAACTAAACGTTGTGGGCTGTAGGGCCTGTTCCCGTGCTAGACACAAAATGCTGGAGTAACTCAGCGGGACAGGCAGCATCTCTGATGAGAAGGAATAGGCGACGTTTCGGGTCAGTCTGAAGAAGGGTCTCGACCCGAAATGTCACCCATTCCTTCTCTCCAGAAATGCTGCCTGTCCCGCTGAGTTACTCCAGCTTTTTGTGTCTGTCTCAGGTTTGTAGGTGAATTGGCTTCAGTAAATTGTCCCTCATGTGTATAGGATAGTGTTAGTGTACGGGGCGATCGCTGGCCGGCAGGGACTCGGTGGGCTGAAGAGCCTGTTTCTAGTGCGTAGGGTAGTGTGTATTATAGTGTGGTGTACGGGGATCGCTGGTCAGTGTGGGCTCGTTCGGCCGAAGGGACTGTTTTTCTAAGGTCTAAACCTCAGCGTACCTACGTATGCGTATGGTAATAACTCAACTCGACTAACCTTGCTGGCTCGAAGGGCCGAATGGCCTACTCCTGCACCTATTGTACAAAAAGGTTGGAAATGATTTCCAGCTGATTGGATAATTAAACACATTGCACGGAGACAGCTGCTGAAAGCGTCTAAAGATTGTCTCCTGATGGTGTTACTAGGCATGGACTCGATGGGCCAAAGGGCCTGTGCCCATGCTGTATCTCTTTAGTCAGAGTGCAGTTGATCTGTGGAACTCATTGCCACAGAAGGCTGTGGAGGCCAAGTCAGTGGATATTTTTAAGGCAGAGATAGACAAATTATTGACTAGAATGGGTGTCAAGGGTTATGGGGAGAAGGCTGGAAAATGGGATAGAGAGGCTGAGATGAGCCATGGTTGAAGGGCGGAATGGACTCGATGGGCCGAATGGCCTGATCCTACTCCTGTAACTTGTGAAGTCTGAAGTCTGAAAACGTTTTTTGTCTTTTTTTGGCATTGATCCAAAGATTGCTGCTGGAAACTTAACCTGATTTCAAAATTGAGGGTGTTTCTTTGGGCTTCTCTGCTGTGCAGGAACAGGCTTGTTTTCTAACATTCCTTCCTGACGTGGGGGCCCGGCCTTTTGCTCAGAGCAGGACACTTTCAGAGAAAGCAACGCTTTTCAGCCACCACCAGTGAGGATTGCCTGACCCCCACCTGAACTCTGGTAATGGGCTGTACATTTTAACACCGACCGACTATTGAGATCCAAATCTAAAACAAGAGCAAAAGTTTGCCATGCATTAAGTTTGGGTTTCTCCCCCCCCTCCTCCTCCTCCCATGTAGAGCAACATCAGAAACTATGAAAACTAAATATATCATCCTCTCTAAACTTGCATCTGTCATAATTTCCCATTTCTGCTTTATTTCTGAAACCAGTAAGTGGATAAATCATTAGCACAGAAGAATGCACATGATTGAGTGCAACCTCTTGTGTATAAATCATCAGCTCTGCTTTCATTTATGCTGCGATCTGGAATTTATTTTCCTCCTTGCTCTGGTAGATGGATTGACCGAAATATACAGCGTAGGAAACAGGCCCTTCGACCCATCGAGCCCATGCCGACCATTGATCAGCCATCCACACTACCTCTAGGTTATCCCACACTCTTACCCACTCTCTACACTCTAGGGGGCAACTTGCTGAGGGCTGATCGGGGCGGCACGGTGGCGCAGCGGTAGAGTTGCTGCCTCACAGCGCCAGAGACCTGGGTTCGATCCTGAGTACGGGTGCTGTCTGTTTGGAGTTTGTACGTTCTCCCCGTGACCTGTGTGGGGTTTCTCCGAGTACTACGGTTTCCTCCCACACTCCATAGACGTACAGGTTTGTAGGTTAATTGGCTTTGTGTGTCTCTAGTGTGTGTAGGATAGTGCTAGTGAGCGGAACTCAGTGGGCTGAAGGGCTTTTTTCAACGCTCTATCACTAAACTAAACTAAATTAAATTAACATGCAAACCCGCACATCTTAGGGATGTGGGAGGAAACTGGAGTACCTGGAGGAAACACATTGGGTCACAGGAAGAACGTGCAAACTCCATATAGAAATACCCGACTTCAGTATCTAGCTGAGTAACTCAGCGGGACAGGCAGCATCTCTGGAGAGAAGGAATGGGTGACATTTTGGGTCGAGACCCTTCTTCAGACCGGTTAGGGAAAAGGGAAACGAGGGATATAGACGATGATGTGGATAGATAAAGAGCAATTAATGAAAGATATTCAAAAAAGTAACGATGGTAAAGGAAACAGCCCATTGTTAGCTGTCTGTTGGGTGAGAACGCGAAGCTGGTGCGACTTGGGTGGGGGAGGGATAGAGAGAGAGAAGGAATGCCGGGGCTACCTGAAGTGAGAGAAATCAATATTCAGACCACTGGGCTGTAAGCTGCCAAAAGCGAAATATGAGATGCTGTTCCTCCGATTTACATATAGCCTCACTCTGACAATGGAGGAGGCTCAGGACAGAAAGGTCAGTGTGGAAATGGGAAGGAGAATTAAAATGTTTAGCAACCGGGAGATCAGGTTTCAACGTATTGTTAGATGCAAGCCTCAACAAGACTACACGCCAACGCTGACATTGGCAGGTACGGCATAATGCACCAGTTGCCCAAGGATGCCTGCCTTTTCCACCAAGGGCCGCTCCGTGTAAAGAGAATTGGGACATCTTTCTCAACAGTAGTGGCATCAACACACCTTGACCCATGTTATAAAGGCCAGACAACCCGCGGAGATGAACAGAGGCAGAAAAAGCTGGGGCAACTCAGCGGGCCAGGAGAAAAAGAATAGGCGCCGTTTCGGGTCGTAACCCTTCTTCAGACTGAGAGTAGAGTTGGGATGGGAGGGGAAATCGCATGGAGACGAGAAAAAGTCTGAACAAATCAAGTCCAGCTGCAGATGACCTCTGGAGCCCACAATGGCCCATTGTTGGCTGGGGAAGGTGTGACAATGAGGGGGACACAAGGTGTGAACAGTGGAACTAGTGGGATGACTGGTGCGGGGGGGGGGGGGGGGTGGGGGGTGAGAGGGAGAGACGGGGGTGGGGGGAGGGAATGCTGGAGTTACTTGAAATTAGAGAAATCTACGTTCATATCACTGGGTTGTAAACTGCCCGAGCTGGGTATGGATGAATGAATGAATGAATGAATGAATGGGTATTATTAATTAATTCATTGATTACTACTTTATTATCACATGTGAACCAACCTGGGTTCTTACGGGCACAAGGAACTGCAGATGTAGGGATCTTGGGAAAAGCACAAAGTGCTGGAGGAACACAGCGGGTCAGGCAGACTCTGTGGAGGGAATGGGCAGACGTCGTTTTGGGTCGGGATCCTTCCTCACTCAATCAGAAGAAGGGTTCTGATATAAACGAATGGAGTGGTTCTGATTGATTTAGTGTCTTGTCCATCATTTTGATTTTAAAAGGGAGTAGCTGGAAAAGTATATTCACGATTTTAAAACCGGGGTGTGGCACGGTGGCGCAGCGGTAGAGTTGCTGCCTCACAGCGCCAGAGACCCGGGTTCGATCCTGACCACGGGCGCTGTCTGTACGGAGTTTGTACCTTCTCCCCGTGACCGCATGGGTTTTCTCCGGGCGCTCAGGTTTCCTCCCACACTCCAAAGACGTGCAGGTTTGTAGGTTCAATTGGCTCTGTGTGTCCCTAGTGTGTGTAGGATAGGGCTAGTGAGCGGGGCTCGCTGGCTGGCGAGGACTTGGTGGGCTGAAGGGCCTGCTTCCGCGCTGTATCACTAAACTAAACTAAGCTAAATTAACATGCAAACCCGTGCATCTGGACGGAGATTGTACGTTTTTCCAAACTATCTCAAAATTCAAAATATCAAACTAAAACGGAGACCGCTGTGAAGTAAATGTGTGGGTTTGGGCTTTGTCGCGGCCAAAACCAGGGATCAAATGCGCTCAGGATTGAAGGATTGCTCGAGAAAAAATTACCACCTGGTTTCCAGAAACGGATGTCAGGAACTCGCAGCTGCAGTTAGTTCATCCAATGACAGATGGAAAAATAATAGACTTCTGATATTCGGCCGGTGGGAAATCATCCTTGCCCGGAGTGTTTATACGCTGCCCCGCACTTCTCACTGTTTAAACTGTTTTCAACATCCTGGATAAATTGCACTTGTTACCGAGATCTGCTGTCAGTGAAGGTCCTGTCAGCCTAATGCAGATTGAATGCACAGCTGAAAGCTGCAGTGAACAACCCAACACAACCCTCCCTGTGTGCAAGATGTAGGAAGGAACTGCGGATGCTGGAAGATAGGCACAAAAAGGTGGAGTAACTCAGCGGGACAGGCAGCATCTCTGGAGCGACTGACTGGCCGATGTTTCCGGTCCAGACCCCTTCTTCAGTTTGAATCTGGATAAAGGTCTCGACCCAAAACGTCACCCATTCCTTCTCTCCAGAGATGCTGCCTGACCCGCTGACTTACTCCAGCCCCTTGTGTCTAACTTACATAGAAGGCAGCAGTGCTGAACTACTATCCACCTCATTGGTGACCCTTGGACTATCTTTGATCAGAGATCGTGCAGGAACAACCGAGCGGTATGAATATTTATTTATCTAACTTCAAGTAACATTTGCACCCCCTCTCTCTCTGTCCCTCCCCCACCAAAGTTGTTGTAACCAGCTTCAAAGTTGAGTCTTGTTGAGTCTCATTGTCTGTAACTCGTTTTCACCTAGGCCACATCAAGAATGATCTGTTTCCTTCGTTACTTTTTTTGCATATCTTTCATTCATTTGTTCAATATCTCTCTACATCACCGTCTATATCTCTCGTTTCCCTTTCAATAGACAATAGACAATAGGTGCACGATAGGCCATTCGGCCCTTCAATCCAGCACCGCCATTCAATGAGATCATGGCTGATCATCCACAATCAGTACCCCGATCTTGCCTTCTCCCCATATCCCCTGACTCTTCTATCTTTAAGAGCCCTATCTAGCTCTCTCAGAAAGGTCTCGACCCAAAACGTCACCCATTCCTTCTCTCCAAGGATGCTAAAAAGTAACGATGATAAAGGAAACAGGTCATTGTCAGCGGTGGGCGAGATGAGCACGAGTTGTAGATGGTGGGACTCAACAAGACAACTTTGAAATTGGTCCAAGGACATGGGCGGGGGAGGGGATGGAGAGGGAGGGATGGAGGGGGAGGGATGGAGAGGGAGGGGATGGAGGGGGAGGGGATGGAGAGGGAGGGATGAAGGGGGTTATTTAAAGTTAGAGACATCAATATTCATGCCGCTGGATGTAAACTGCCCAAACGCTGACATGCCAACAACCACGATAGCTTGAGTCCAATTTAACCCGAAAAAGAGTACCAGACTCCTGAATAATTAGATTAGATTATTGTCATGAACCCCAGGGAATATCGGCTGGGATTGTCAGCTTTAGAGGCATCTCTCCCTCGCGCAAATGGCCTTATTTAAGTTTCAAACCAGTGGATGGAGAGAGTGAGTGGCAAATAGAAAGATAAAGAGAGAGGGACAATGTTTCTACTTGTGGGGTGGAGCAAAGCAAAAGGATATCATAACCTCCAAAGATCCAAATAGGAAATTTGAGAGAAACTTTTTTTTACCCAGAGATGATTGGGAACTGCCTCAGACCCGGGTTCGATTCTGACTGCGGGTGCTGTCTGTATGGAGTTTGCACGTTCTCCCCGTGACCCGCGTGGGTTTTCTCCAGGTTCTTTGGTTTCCTCCCACACTCCAAAGACGTGCGGGTTTGTCAGTTATTTGACTCGGTAAAACATGTAAATTGTCCCAAATGTGTGTAGGATAGTGCGGAGATCGCTGGTCGGCGCGGACTCGGAGGGCTGAAGGGCCTGTTTCCACGGTGAATCTCTAAATTAAACTAAAACTCTTAAACAGTGACGTGCTGTAGGTTTTGAGTAGTTCAGATGCATAAGATATGAATGCTTTTAAATGCAAGTCGACATGTATACGAGAGAGATGAAACAAGTAGAAGAACGATACAGGAGGAAATGTAGCAAGATTGTCAAGTGGTTTAGACTGTGTATTAAATGTAAGTTTATTCTGGCTACCACAGAGCATATTTTATGGAGAACTGTAAATTTAAAGAGATACAGATGTTGCAAATCTGAAACTAAACCAGAAAATGCTGGAAGCACTCACCAGGCCAGGCAGCATCTGTGGAAAGGAAAGCGAGAATAACATTTCAGGTTGGAGATGCTGACTGACCTGCTGAGTGTTGCCAGCAGTTTCTGTTTTCCTTCTAATGGAGAAATGTTTGCAGGACTTAGAGAAGAGGTGGGTCGTTTAGAATTAGAATGCCTTTATTGTTATTCAAACAAACAAAGGGTTTGAACGAAATTTTGTTCCCTGCAGTCATAAAAACCCCCCAAAAACACACAATTAACACTGTTCCACACAAACATCCATCACAGTGAATCTCCAAACACCTCCTCACTGTGATGGAAGGCAAAAGTCTCATCTCTTCCCTGTTCTTACTTTAGTTTAGTTTAGAGATACAGCGCAGAAACAGGCCCTTCGGCCCACCGAGTCTGCACC
The DNA here is from genome assembly GCA_035221665.1 of Okamejei kenojei. Classification (NCBI taxonomy): domain Eukaryota; kingdom Metazoa; phylum Chordata; class Chondrichthyes; order Rajiformes; family Rajidae; genus Okamejei; species Okamejei kenojei. Next base: position 2,720,019 of record CM069157.1, read on the forward strand.
GACCGGCGATCCCCGCACATTAACACTATCCTACGCACACTAGAGACAATTTTGCACTTATACCAAACCAATTAACCTACAAACCTGCACGTCTTTGGAGTGTGGGGAAGACACCGAAGATCTCAGAGAAAACCAACACAGGGCACGGGGAGAACGTACAAACTCCGTATAGACAGCACCTGTAGTCGGGATCGAACCCGGGTCTCTGGTGCTGCCCAGTTGGTGAGTTTTTGAAGGAGCTGGCTCGGACATGAAGGGCCGAATGGCCTCCTTCGATACTGCCTCATTCTCTGACTCTCGGACCCCACCGTATATCAGGCCGACCATTTGAAGGAAGGATGGGGGATAATATTGGACTGGTGATTCACGTGGAGATCAGGGATCATCGCAGCATGTAAGAAACATGTGGACAGGTACATGGATAGGACAAGTTTGGAGCGATATGGGTCAAACGCAGGTGTAGATGGGACATGTTGGCCGGTGTGGGCAAGTCAGGCCAAAGGGCCTGTGTCCACACTGTATCTCTCATGACTCAACAACTCTGAATGTATAAAACTTTTTGCAGTTTTTTGTTTTCCTTATATTTTTTTAATCACAAATAAAGCTTCTTTTGGAAAGTAAGTTGAAAACCAGTATTCCCAAAGTCGCTGCCATAATGCCAGTGACTGGAAAATTCAACAAGTAAGCAATACTCCCTTCTAATGAAAAGAAAATCTTTGTTCAGGCCTCATTACACCATATGGCTCCACTAAGACAAATATGCAATATTGTTATGAGATTCTAAATTGTTTGCCAACAATTCTTGGTCTCAGTTCCAGAGTGGGATCTCATCCAAGTGCCTGATGAACCCTCATAGATTTCAGCTATTCTGTTTTATGGAACTTTCACATGCAGACCACATACCGATCAAAAAATAAAAGGGTTCTTCAGCTTCCCGTGCTGGAGTTATCTAGTCCAAGAAAGTGTCTACCTGCCTCAAAATACACAATTCCAACCCGCACCAAGCGATTTTCCGTTTTCATTGAAGGCACCAGATTCCCGATCCATCCACGCTGCCTCCTATAAAATGTTCATAACGATCAGATTGTTGTGGTGATTATACGAGGAATGCTTTTCCCGCTGCCTAATGCGTCCTCGAAAAATGGCATGAAAATCCAAGCATTTCTCCCCAATGTAGGTCGACCAACAGCAACTGATGGTATTTGACTCAAGCTGCTGACTAAGGGCCTGTCCCACTTACGCGACCTTTACAGGCGACTGCCTGCAACCGTCAGAGGTCGCCGAAATGTTCAACATGTTGAAAATTCAGTGGCGATCAGAAAGACGCCACGACTCTTTGTAGACCTCTCACGACCACACAGCCTGAGAGGTCACCCGTGACATGTTGCCAGGGGTCGTCTGTATGGTCGTGAGTGGTCTCTCTGACTCATTTTCGGAGTCCACTCCACGCTCCGGATGTTATGAGCGGTGCCTAATCCAGGCGAGCCCCAGGCTGCTGCAGGGCCTCCAGCCGTCACCATCGACCAGAGAGCCAACGTCCCTCTCCTCGCCCGTCCGCCTTTGTTTCCCGGGGGCTGGGAGCCTCCCGCAGCCGATACCTCGAGGGTGTGGTGGGCCAGACCCAGGTCCCCTCTCCTATCCTCCAGCCTCACTCCTAGCCCCTTCTAGAATGAGGAAAGACATTCTTGCCATAGAGGGAATACAGAGAAGGTTCACCAGACTGATTCCTGGGATGTCAGAACTTCCATATGAAGACAGACTGGATAGACTCGGCTTGTGCTCACTGGAATTTAGAAAACTGAGGGGGGATCTTATAGAGACTTACAAAATTCTTAAGGGGTTGGACAGGCTAGATGCAGGAAGATTGTTCCCGATGTTGGGGAGGTCCAGAACAAGGGGTCACAGTTTAAGGATAACGGGAAATTCCTTTAGGACGGAGATGAAGAAAACATTTTTCACACAGAGAGTGGTGAATCTGTGGAATTCTCTGCCACAGAAGGTAGTTGAGGCCAGTTCATTGGCCATATTTAAGAGGGAGTTAGATGTGGCCCTTGTGGCTAAAGGGATCAGGGGGTATGGAGAGAAGGCAGGTACAGGATACTGAGTTGGATGATCAGCCATGATCATATTGAATGGCGGTGCAGGCTCGAAGGGCCGAATGGCCTACTCCTGCACCTATTTTCTATGTTTCTATGTTCGCATCCGTCAGTTTGTGTGTCTACAATCGTCGTGCAAATTAAGTGTCTTGATACTGATGCAGAGAAGGATTTGGAGGTCAGGTCAACTGCAACTTACTAAAAGTTAGTCTTTACACCGCTACTTTAAAGCATCTTCATTGTTAAAAAGCAGTTGGTTCTAAGATTAAGCTGTCACGATACTATTTATTGTCTTTCTGTTGGATAAAACGGTCAATAAATTGAGCTGGTGAATAGATATCTTTGCTCAACGCTAAAATATCCTTGCTCAACACAGCAGACACACCCTGCAACCTCGATCAAAAGTCAAGAGTATTTAATTGGCAACGGAACAAGGAAATTCCTACTTGTTTAACGAGATTATCGAGCTTTCATGAGCCCACTAATGCAGCAACACACAAATAAATATGCAACAGCCAATAAAGCAATAACTTAATAATTTACAACACGTCTTGGACGGCACGGTGGCGCAGCGGTAGCGTTGCTGCCTTGCAGCGCAAGAGACACAGGTTCAATCCTGACAGTTTAAACATTCTCCCCGTGACCTGCGTGGGTTTCCTCCGGGTGCTCCGGTTTCCTCCCAAACTCCAACGACGTGCAGGTTTGTAGGTCGATTGGCTTTGGTAAAAATTGTAAATTGTCTCTAGTTGTGTAGGTTAGTGCCAGTGTACAGGGTGATTGCCAAGGTATGCAAATAGTCGCACGCATACAAAGTTACAAATCCCCCCTCCCCCCCCGCCCCGCGCCAGTGCCCCCTCCTCCCTCCCCCGCGGCAGTTCCCCCTTTGTTCCTTCCCTCCGCACTTCCACCCTCGTCCGTCGGATCGGCGCCATCATCGACCGCCGCGCCGACGTCTCCGCTATCGCCGCCGGGTTCACTCCGGACACCTCCGCGGCGCCGACCCAGGCCCCAGCCGTGGGCTCCACTAATCCAGGGGCCGTCGACTGAGGGCCCTAGCCGCGGGCTGCGTCGACTGGCGGCGAGCGAGCGGGCTCCGACCCACGGGAGTTCCGGCCTCACTGACGAAAGTGCCTGTCCCACTTGCCGGTTTTTTTCGGCGACTACCGGCATCATTGACTGACGGGTCAGGTCATGAAAAATACGCGGCGTGACGCGGCGTTGTGACATGTGACACGGCGTTACGCGCCGTGATGACGTATTGGCGCACGGTGTTTTTTCAAGTGTCGCAACATTTATTTTGTCGCCGCTTGATTTTGAAATGTTTAAAATCTTTGGCAGACCCTGATATGACACCGGCAGTCGCCGAAAAAATCGCCAAGTGGGACAGGCCCTTTGGGCCAAACCAAAGGTCATGCTTCACAAAACCCTATCGTGGCGATCTCCATCCCACCCGCCAGCCTCTCCGTCTCCACCACTCCCATTTGGCAGATTTGGAAAAACATTCTGTCTAAAAAAGCCACCAGTTTGGTGGGAATCATAGGTTATTCATAGCTGTACAAATATTTTATCAGTAAAACAACAAGCACGATGATGATAAAGTTCTGATGTCATGCCACTGGGGTTTCTGAAAAAAAGGACATGTTATTTTCGACATTCTTGGTTTTCAGATTACTTTTTAGTTGAGTTTAGCTCAGTTTGGAGATACAGCGCGGAAACAGGCCCTTCGGCCCACCGAGCCCGTGCCGACCAGCGATCCCCGCACACTAACACTACCCTACACACACACTAGGGACAATTTACAATTTTTACCGAAGCCAATTAACCATCAAGCCTGTACGTCTTTGGAATGTGTGAGAAAACCGGAGCACCCGGAGAAAACCCACGCAGGTCACAGGAGGAACGTACAAACTCCACACAGACAGACAGCAAGATAAAGATGAAGTAGATGAGAAGTCAGGACCCACTACAGCTGATGAGAGGACGGTTCAGTTGCCTGATAACAGCTGGGAAGAAACTGTCCCTGAATATGGCGGTGTGTGTTTTCACACTTCTGTACCTCTTGCCCGATGGGGAGGGAGAAGAGGGAGTGGCCGGGGTGAGACTGGTCCTTGCCGAGGCAGCGTGAGGTGTAGATGGAGTCGATGGAAGCGAGGTTGATTTGTGTGATGGTCTGGGCTGCATCCACAACCCTATGCAATCTCTGAGGTCTTGGATGAAGCTGTTCCCAAACCAAGTGTGATGCATCCTGATAAAATTCTGTCCACGGTGGATGAAATGCGGAGCCTGTTCCACTGTTCATTAGTTCATAAGAGATACGAGCAGAATTAGGCCATTCGGCCCACCATTCAATCATGGCTGATCTTTTTCTCCCTCCTAACCCCATTCTCCTGCATTCTCCCCATAAACCCTGAACCCATACCAATCAAGAAGTAGATAGATTCTTGATGAAAGATAGACACAAATTGCTGGAGTAACTCAGCGGGACAGGCAGCATCTCCGGAGAGAAGGAATGGGCGACGTTTTGGGTCGAGACCCTTCTTCAGAGAGAGTCAGAGTCTGAAGAAGGGTCTCGACCCTGAAACATCACCCATTACTTCTCTCCAGAGATGCTGCCAGTCCCGCTGAGTTACTCCGGCATTTTGTATCTGTCTTTAATCAAGAATCTATCTACCTCTGCCTTAAAAATACCAATTGATTTGGATGTGTCCCACTGTGTAGCTTGGAACTGATGTAAAATTTTAAACGAAGTCAAGTCAAGAGTGTTTTATTGTCATATGTCCTGGATGGGACAATGAAATTCTTACTTGCAGTTGGACTTTCATGAAGGATTTCTCACTGTTGAAGATTCCATTGTCTTCAAATGGAAATTCTTCACTAAGTTCCCATGCCCAATGAAGGCCGGTTTGATCAATATATTACACGGGCTGTATCGCTCACTGCTGCGGTGACTATACTGCTTAGCCAGGGCTGAGATTGAGACACAAAGGACAAAGAAGTCAACTGATATGAACAGGATTTATAACTGCAGGAGGCAGCAGATGAGGAGAACGATCCTTGCTTCAGGTCAACGTGACACACTGAGAAAGGCAGAGCTTTTGCAGAAAGCAGTTTCAGTTTAGTGTGGGAAGGAACTGCGGATGCTGGTTTACACCGAAGATGGACACAAAATGCTGGAGCAACTCAGCGGGAGAGGCAGCATCTCCGGAGAGAAGGAATAGGTGGCGTATTGGGTCGAGACCCTTCTACGGACTGAGATTCAGGGGAGAGGGAAACTAGAGGTATGAAAAGGTTACGGAATAAATCAGAGCCGGCACTGATGACCAAGGAAAGGTGGAGCCCACAATGGTCCATTGTTGGCTGTGGAATGGGTGATAACGAAGTGGAACTAACAGGATGATTAGGGTGGGGGAGGGACGGAGAGAGGGGGGATGTAAGGGTTACTTGAAGTTAGAGAAGTCAATGTTCATACCGCTGGAGTGTAAGCTGCCCAAGCGAAATATGAGATGCTGTTCCTCCAATCTGTGTGTGGCCTCACTCTGACAGTGTGACAGATGAACGGCAGACAGGTGGAGCCAAAGGGTCATAGAATCTTACAGCGTGGAAACAGGCCCTTCGGCCCAACTTGCCCACATCACCAACATGTCCCATCTTTTAACCTGGAGAAGGTACAAACTCATTACAGACAGGCAGCACCCGCAGTCAGGATCGAACACGGGTCTCTGCAGTGTAAACCCAGCATCTGTAAGGCAGCAACTCTACCGCTGCGCCACCGGGCTGCCCACATGTTGCAGTGTTTAACGTCACTCTATGTTAGGAAGTGAGTGTTGCACAAATGGCGATGTAATTCCATGCACAAAGCACCCGAGGTCAGGCACACCGCTGGGAGCAGTCGGTCCAATCGCGGAGCCGGGGACCCTTTGCAGAGGAGATGTGGTCCGACCGCGGGCGGGGCCTGTGGACTTCCACACCGTGAAGATCGCGGTCTCCGGTAAGAAGCGGCCGACTCGGGAGCTCCACGCCGCAGAGTGTTCCAATCTGTCCCGACGCCGGAGTTTCCATCATCCCGCTGAGAGGGCTTCGGACATCGGACCGTCGGCAACGGCGACTGCGGAGGGTTGTAGGCCCCGACTACCATGGGTGAACAAAGAGGAAGATGACTGAACTTTATTGCCTTCCATCACAGTGACGAAGGTTGTTGCCACTGTGGTGGATGTTACATTTTATATTAAGTGTGTATTGTGTTATTTTGACTAGGTATTGCAGGGGTGGAAGATTGCAACCTTCACGTCCGCCCCGTTTCGACTAATGCAATCAACTCGACGTGCGCAAACGGAAGATCAAATAGAAAAAGTTGACCAACAACTTTAGGCTGTATGGTAACCCAAATTCACTGTACCTTAGTTGGTTAAGTGACAATAAACGCGAACCTGAACTTGAATCTCATGATGGTTACGGTATCACCTGCAAATGATCCCCCGCAGAATCTACTCTGGGTAAAGCCAGTTGTTTTGGTTTGATTGTTGCCTTAATGAGGTGCATTAATCAATCCAGTTTCCAGGGTGTCTTTTAGTTTATAATGTCTGTACTGAACATGATGTGAAGTTAATCTAATCTCCTCTGCCTGCATGTGATCCATCCATATCCTTCCATTCTCCATGTGCCTATCTTTACTTTAGACTTTAGAGATACAGCGTGGAAACAGGCCCTTCGGCCCACCGAGTCCGCACCGACCAGCGATCGCTCCGCACACTAACACCATCCTACACACCAGTGACAGCTTACAGTTTTTACCAAAGCCAATTAACCAACAAACTTACACGTCTTTGATAGTGTGGGAGGAAACCGGAGCACCCGGAGAAAACCCACGCAGGTCACGTGGAGAACGTGCAAACTCCGTACGGACAGCACCCGTGGTCAGGGTCAGGGTCGACAACGGATCATATGGCTTTTAGATAGGCACATGGATATAATGCAATGGCGGGATAAGGATAACCAGAGTAGGGGAGTCTCTTGTTCAGAGTAGGGGAATCAAGAACCAGAGAGGGCATAGGTTTAAGGAGAGAGGGGTAAGAACCAGAGGGGTAACTTTTTTACATAAAAGGCGGAGGGTGCATGGAACGAGCTGCCGGAGGAGGTAGTTGACGCAGGGACTATCTCAACGTTTATGAAACAATTAGTCAAGTACATGGATAGGATAGGTTTGGAGTGATATGGATCAAACGCGGGCAGGTGGGACTAGCGGGACTAGGTGGGACTACTGGGACATGTTGGCCGGTGCGGGCGCGTTGGGCTGAAGGGCCTGTTACCACGCTGTATCATTCCATGAGTCTATGACTTTACAGCTTGGCATCATGTCCAGCACCACATTGTGGGCCGAAGGGCCTGTCCCTGAGCTCTACTGGTCTGTTTTATTATATCATTCCGTTTCGCTGAGAGACCAATAGACAATAGTCTGAAGAAGGGTCTCGACCCGAAACGTCACCCATTCCTTCTCTCCAGAGATGCTGCCTGTCCCGCTGAGCTACTCCAGCATTTTGTGTCTATCTTTGGTTTAAACCAGCATCTGCAGTTCCTTCCCACACAATAGACTTTGCCTTATCTTGAATTTTCAAACAAATTCTGAAAGGGAAAGCACCCCTCCCATTTTTTTATACAACGTCCCAAAGCCCTGAGTGAATAACAAAGACTATTCGCAATGCACTCCTTGTGTTCTTTTGTTCCCTGTGTGTCTTCAATTCTCTTTGGAAATATGGTGACATAAGCAAGAAAATATAATAAGGAGCAGGAGTAGGCCGAAAAGCATGTCATTTCATTCCATAAGTCAATATCATGGTTCATCTGATCTTTGAGCTTAAGTTTATCTCGCTGCTTGATCCACATAACCGTCGATGCCCCTTCAGTACAAGGTCCACCTTTCACATTTCAAAATATACCTAAAGAGGAAGACTGACTGAACTTTATTGCCTTTCATCACAGCGCTCACTATCGTTTTATCATTCTTTTAATTGTGTTGTGTTCTTTTAATTGTATGGCGGCATGGCAACTCATTCACACCTTCATTGGTGCCTGTGACAAGGAATGTGAATTTGAATTTGAATTTGATTTAAAATCCACTACTCTCTGAAACAGAGGACTCTAAAGACATATTACCTTCTGAGAAGGAATTCCTCCTTATAATGTCCTTATCTTGGGATTTAGCTTAGTTTAGTTTAGTTTAGTTTAGAGATACAGCGCGAAAAAACGGCCCTTCGGCCCATCGGGTCCGTGCCGACCAGTGATCCCTGTACACTAACACCATCCTACACACACTAGGGTCAATTTACAATTTTTACTGAAGGCAAATTAACCTGCGATTTACAATTATACAAAGCCAATTGTACGTCTTTGGAGGAAACCGGAGCACCCGGAGAAAACCCACGCAGGTCACGGGGAGGACGTACCAACTCCGTACAGACAGCACCCGTAGTCAGGATTGAACCGGGGTCTCTGGTGCTGTGAGGCAGCAGCTCTACCGCTGCGCCACCGTGCCGTCTGATGTTGTCACCTGATTCCTGGCTCCCACATATCAAGTGAAACATCCCCTCACCTCACCGTCTCACCATAACCATGGCCATTGAGCGGCACGGTGGAGCAAGGTAGAGTTGCTGCCTCACAGCACCTGAGACCCCGGTTCGATCCTGACCTCGGGTGCTGTCTGTGTGGAGTTTTTCCGGTTTCCTCCCACATCCCAAAGACGTGCGGATTTGTGGGTTAATTGGCCCTCTGTAGGGTGCCCCTGGTGTGTAGGGAGTGGTGAGATAACAAAGAACTGTTTTACCATCACACCATTTAAGAAACATTTAAACAGGTGCATGGATAGGACAGCTTTAGAGAGATATGGGCCAAACGCAGGCAGGTGGGACTGGTATAGATGAGGCATGTTAGCCAGCATGGCAAGTTGGGCCGAATGGCCTATTTTATACTGTACGAGTATATGTCTATGACACTGTAACTAGTATGAAGGGGGTGATGGTCGGCGAGGGATGAAGGGCCTATTTCATTACTGTATCTCAAAATCAAAAGATCTTCAAGAAGCGGGTGATAAAATGTTTGTGGCCGCTGTATTGAGCTGTGGTGTCATAAACATTCCAGTTTAACTATTCTCCATCTCATTATGGAAAATAATTAGCCTGAATGTTTCTTCTCCAACCCACATGGGAAACACTTCAGCTCCAAACAAAACACGTCGATAAATTCCTTCAAAGAATAATTGGCTTGGAACTAGATTTAAAAAACGGCATCAAACTTACAATGACATGTATTTTTGTAAATACAGTTTCATTGAGTGACTTAACCATCTGCCCCAGACATAGGTGGCAGAAGCTTGAAGGTTATTGCAACCTTCGTCTCGCATCGAGCCAAATTATTACCTGATTAGGGGAAGATTAAATTATTTAACCTTTTTTTTTAAAACATGGTTAATGTAAATAACCATGAACAGTGGCAGAGCAGGTGGAGTTTAATCTAGTTTAGAGATACAGCCTGGAAACAGGCCCTTCAGCCCATCGAGTCCATGCTGGCCATCGATCACCCGTTCACACTAGTTCTATGTTATCGCACTTTCTCATCCACTCCCTGCACACTAGGGCCTGGTTTACAGAGAGGGCCGATTGACCAGCAAACCCGCTCGTCTTTGGGATGTCGCAGGAAACCGGAGCACCCGGATGAAACCCACACGGTTACAGGGAGAACGTACAAACATACAAACTCCGTGCAGGCAGCACCCGTAGTCAGGATCGAACCTGGGTCTCTGTTGCTGTGAGGCACTGTGCCGCCCTTGAACGGGCCACTGTAATATTACCCCTAAGTGTGTAGGGGAGTGGATGTGAAAATGGGATAGAACTAGTGCGGACGGTGATCGATGGTCACTGTGGCCTGTTTCCATGCTGTATCTCTAAACTAAACTCAACAGCTACCCGGTAAATTTTAGGTAGACAAAAATGCCAGTGAAATTCAGCGGGTGCGGCAAAGAATTCCACAGATTCACCACTCCCTGACTAAGAAATCCCCCCTCATCTCTTTCTTAAAAGACCGTCCTTTAATTCTGAGGCTGTACACTGGGCATGGCTCGATTGTAATCATGTATTGTCATTCCACCGACTGGTCGAGTGCTCAGAGTGGAACAAATCGATCCAGGAAAGGTAATTCCCTGGCATCAATCTGGGAAGGGAATCTTCAGTTGTACAAAAGAAGAGCAGAGTGCTGGAGTAACTCAGCGGGTCAGGCAGCATCTGTGGAGAACATGGATAGGTGACGTTTCACAGAGTGCTGGAGTAACTCAGCGGGTCAGGCAGCATCTGTGGAGAACATGGATAGGTGACGTTTCACAGAGTGCTGGAGTAACTCAGCGGGTCAGGCAGCATCTGTGGAGAACATGGATAGGTGACGTTTCTCAGCGTCTTATAGAGACTCGATGGGCCGAATGGCCTAATTCTGCTCCTATCAATTTTGAACTTATGAACTGAGTACCTTAGGTGGGGATGGGGAATGGATGCAACTCAGAACCAATTGTGCCGACCAAACAGAGTGTCAAGAAAGCGCTGAGAGCAGCGGCTGCGCACATCCACGGGCAAGAAAGGCGTAAGCCAAATGTAATGCCATCCACGCTGCTTGTCAAGGGAGCTGGTGGTTCCTGCCAAGCGGGTGTGGAGCGGTGTAAAGGAACACTGTTCACACACAGTGAAGACGAAACTGAACAGGCAAATAATTGTTCATCGCAGGTGTGGAGGCCGGCAGCTGTGTGATGGGCCATTCTGTACACTTGGCACAGATTATTGTTCTCAGTGTCAGTCAGGCCCGTGTAACCTAACCCACAAACCAAGTGGGAAGTTATTTGGGAGTGGTGTCTATGAATGGTCTAACCCAGAAGCAGATTTATGCAGGCTTTTCATATTCATGCTACCAGGGTGAAGAATGGTGTCGACCCGAAACATCACCCATTCCTTCTACCCAGAGATGCTGCCTGTCCCGCTGAGTCACTCCAGCATTTTGTGTCTATCTTCCAATTAGTTTTGTTTAGAGATGGAAACAGCATGGAAACAGGCCCTTCAGCCCACCGAGTCTGTGCCAACCAGCGCTCCCCGCACACGGGACAATTTCTAATTTTACCGAAGCCAATTAACATACAAACCTGTACGTCTTTGGAGTGTGGGACATAGAAACATAGAAACATAGAAAAATAGGTGCAGGAGTAGACCATTCGGCCCTTCGAGCCAGCACTGCCATTCAATATGATCATGGCTGATAATCCAACTCAGTATCCTGTACCTGCCTTCTCTCCATACCCCCTGATCGCTTTAGCCACAAGGGCCACATCCAACTCCCTCTTGAATATAGCCAATGAACTGGCCTCAACGACCTTCTGTGGCAGAGAATTCCAGAGACTCACCACTCTCTGTGTGAAGAATGTTTTCCTCATCTCGGTCCTAAAGGAAATCCCCCTTATCCTTAGACTGTGACCCCTTGTTCTGGACTCCCCCATCATCGGGAACAATCTTCCTGCACCTAGCTTGTCCATCCCCTTAAGAATTTTGTAAGTTTCTATAAGATCCCCCCTCAATCTTCTAAATTCCAGTGAGTACAAGCCGAGTCTATCCAGTCTTTCCTCATATGGAAGTCCTGAATCCCAGGAATCAGTCTGGTGAACCTTCTCTGTACCCCCTCTATGGCAAGAATGTCTTTCCTCAGATTTGGAGACCAAAACTGTACGCAATACTCCAGGTGTGGTCTCACCAAAACCCTGTACAACTGCAGTAGAACCTCCCTGCTCCTATACACAAATCCTTTCGCTATGAATGCTAACATACCATTTGCTTTCTTCACTGCCTGCTGCACCTGCATGCCTACTTTCAATGACTGGTGTACCATGACACCCAGGTCTCGTTGCATCTCCCCTTTTCCTAATCTGCCACCATTCAGATAATAGTCTACCCTCATGTTTTAGCCACCAAAGTGGATAACCTCACATTTATCCACATTATACTGCATCAGCCATGCATTTGCCCACTCGCCCAGCCTGTGTGGGGTCCTTTATAATGCTGTTGGCCTTGGACAAGCAACGTTTGCACGCAATGTCCCGGATTGAAGGAAGAGAAGTCCCGATGATTTTTTCAGCCGTCCTCACCACTCTCTGCACGGACTTCCAGTCGGAAGGATCGAACCCGTAGCAACTCTACCGCTGCACTGCCGTGTTGAATGAAATTCTAATTATCCTGGCTTTCTCACAAGGTCAGTGGCCATTGTTACTTTATAGTCAAATATATTGAATAATTAACAAATTTCCTTCGTGGGATCACGCAATCAGGATACAGCGCTCTGCATAAACTCCGCAGTGACTTCTAAACTGGCTTAAAACCATTAACTAACTCTCCTGTTAATGGGGCCTGGATACATCACCTAGTTTGTTTAACGGCACAATGCTTTTTAGTAAATTAGGTGCGCATGAGGGCTGGTTATTCGGCTGGTGTCACGATCTCCGCAGGGCTCAAATGCAGGTACTGAGTGCTGTGTGAGTGGCAGTAGGAACAAATAGCATCGCTCATTGTGCTGTCAGTGAAATTGATATGGATCTGAAGCAAAGGTTGAGGGGTTTGCATGCAATTCATGGCTGATCTCAAAGCTGAATAATGGTAGAACCATAGGCTCACAGGATCGATATGATTCCAGTAAAAGGCCATTGGGCCCACCTTGTCCAAACCAACCCACAATGGGCACTATGTGCTGGAGTAACTCAGCAAGTCTTTCGACTTTCGACTTTAGAGATACAGCGCAGAAATAGGCCCTTTGGCCCACCGAGTCCGCGCCGACCAGCGATCGCCCCGTACACCGGCACTATCCTACACACCAGGGACAACTTACAATATGTTTAAGAAGGAACTGCAGATGCTAGAAAATCAAAGGTAGACAAAAGTGCTGGAGAAACTCAGCGGGTGAGGCAGCATCTATGGAGCGAAGGAAATGGGCGTAGGTTCGGGCCGAAAACCCTTCGCTTGGGCAGTTTGCACCCCAGTGGTATGAACATTGACCTCCAATTTCAGGTAGTCCTTACTATCTCCTCCCCTTCTTAGCTCTCCCTCAGCCCACTGGCTCCACCTCTTCCTTTCTTCTTCCCTCCCCACTTGGATCATGTGCAGGAAGATGAGATTAGATTAATTTGGCCTCATGTTTGGAGTGGGCATTGTGGGCCAAATGGCCAGTTGCAATTTGCTCAGTTTGAACATAAGAAGCTGAATGGTTTAGTTTAGTTTATAGATACTGCAGAAACAGGCCCTTCGGCCCACCCAGTCCATGCCGACCAGCGATCCCCGCACAAGCCTACACATACTAGGCACAATTTACACTTATACCATCTATACAAACCCAAGCCAATTAACCTTAAAAACCCGTTGATGTCTTCGGAGTGTGGGAGGAAACTGAAGATCTCGGAGAAAACCCACGCGGTCACGGGGAGAACGTAAAACTCCGTACAGACGGGACCTGTAGTCGGGATCGAACCCGTGTCTCTGGCGCTTCAAGTGCTGTAAGGCAGAAACTCTACCGCTGCGCCACCGTGCCGCACAAATAGCTTCATATTGCAACACAGTTTTTCCCACATAGAGTTGTGAGTCTGTGGAATTCTCTGCCTCAGAGGGCGGTGGAGGCAGGTTCTCTGGATGCTTTCAAGAGAGAGCTAGATAGGGTTCTTAAAGATAACGGAGTCAGGGGATATGGGGAGAAGGCAGGAACGGGGTACTGATTGGGGATGATCAGCCATGATCACATTGAATGGCGGTGCTGGCTCGAAGGGCCGAATGGCCTACTCCTGCACCTGTTGGCTATTGTCTATAAATGTCCCTGATACTATCAGCCTTGTTATCTGCCTGCCCAATTAACTCGTGAGAACTGTGTATATGCATTTAAAGATGTCTCTGTTCCTTTATACCTCTTGGTTTTCCACAAGTTGATGTGCATCTAGAATGCACCCATAAACAGAGATCGGCACAAAGCGGCAGAGTAACTCAACGGGTCAGTCCAAAACGTCACCTATCCATGTTCCCCACAGATGCTGCCTGACCCGCTGAGTTACTCCAGCACTCTGTGAAACGTCACCTATCCATGTTCTCCACAGATGCTGCCTGACCCGCTGAGTTACTCCAGCACTCTGTGTTTATCTTTGGCACAAACCAGCATCAGCAGTTCTTTGTTTCTACATAAATAAAGATTCCTTGCCTCAGGCTTGACAATCTAAAAAACAACTTGACTAAAGGAAACTAGGTCATTAAGAAAAATAAATAACAATTACCTTTGTCAACTAATTATTCTCGTTGCTCCAGCGCCAACTCATAATGCAAAGCCTCTAATGTAACAGCACCCTACACAATCCCTCTCCAAGGATTCACAGAGACGGCTGTGGAGGCCGTCATTGGGTATTCTAAAGCCGCTGTCCCACTGTACGAGGTAATTCAAGAGCTCGCCCGAGTTTAAAAAAAATCAAACTCGTGGTAAGTATGTAGAATGTACGTAGCGGGTGCGTTGGAGCTTGGGACATCTCTTAGCGGCTCGTAACGCTAACGGCAGGTACTCGGGAAACGCGGTAAGCTCGTGAACCTTTTTTCAACAGTGTGAAAAATGTCCACGAGAGCCCCGAGTACCTACGAGCGGCCATTACAGTAATTCTCCGAGTTCGAATCAGGGGAAACTCGGGAGAACTCTTGAATTAGCTCGTAAAGTGGGACAGGGGCATTAAAGCAGAGATCGACAGATTCTTGATTAGTACAGGCGTCAGAGGTTTATGGGGAGAAGGCAGAAGAATGGGATTGAGAGGGAAAGGTAGATCAGCCATGATTGAATGATGGAGTAGACATGATGGGCCGAGTGGCATAATTCTATCCCTATTCCTTATTACCTTATGACTAAACAACTAGTGAACAGTCCTGAGCAACCATCGACCTCATTGGAGACCCACGATCAGTCTGTACTGGACTTTATCTTGAACTGAACATTAATCATGTTTATTCCCTTTATCCTGTGTGTACACAGTGAAGGCTCGACAGGAGAGAGGAAGGAACTGCAGATGCTGGTTTACACCAAAGACAGACACAAAATGCTGGAGTAACTCAGCGGGACAGGCAGCATCTCTGGAGAGAGGGAATGGGTGATATTTCGGGTCGTGACCCTTCTTCAGACTGAGAGGATCTCTAGTCTCCTTCTCCCCTGACTCTCAGTCTGAAGAAGGATCAAGCCCGGGTGTCCGGCGCTGCAAGCGTTGTAAGGCGGTAACTCTACCGCTGCGCCACCGTGCCGCTCTGATCTGCACGAGAAGCGGTGTCGTATTTGTGACACAGAATTTAAGTTATGTGAAGAATTATTGGGTCATATATTGCAATGACTTACAGAAAATTCTTACTCCTGTTCATTCGTACAAAAAAAACATTTCTTCTCCATTCATTTGGAAATGGCCTCAATCAATTCTTGTTTCAAGATGGACGCAAAATGCTGGAGTAACTCAGCGGGACAGGCAGCATCTCTGGAGAGACGGAACGGGTGACGTTTCGGGTCGAGACTCTTCTTCAGACTGAGAGTCAGGGGAGAGGGAGACTGGAGATATGGAAGTGTAAGGTGTGAAAATGACAGATCAAAGCAGGCGATGATAAGGAAATGTAGAAAGGTTCATTGTTGGCTGAGGCGTACAAACAGTAAAATTAATCAGGAGGACGGTGGAATTAATTGGAGAACTAAGGTGGGGGAGACATAGGAAATGTAGACAATAAGTGCAGGAGTAGACCATTCGGCCTTTCAGGCCAACACCACCATTCAATCTGATCATGGCTGATCATCCAGAATCAGTACCCCATTCCTGCTTTCTCCTCATATTCCTTGATTCCGTTAGCCCTAAGAGCTAAATCTAACTTGCTCTTGAAAACATCCTGTGAATTGGCCTCCACTGCCTTCTGTGGCAGAGAATTCTACAGGGATGGACAGAGAGAGATATCTAGCCACAACATTTCATTCACAACTTATGAAGGAGTTCAAATATAAAGTATTCACTTGGTTCCTGACGAATAGAATGCATACTCAATGAAACCACATCTACCCAAAAGGTCCTGACCACCTTTCATAGAGTCATGCAGCATGCACCGTCCAGGACCAGGGGCCACAGTTTAAGAATAAGGGGTAAGCCATTTAGAACGGAGACGAGGAAACACTTTTTCTCACAGAGAGTTGTGAGTCTGTGGAATTCTCTGCCTCAGAGGGCAGTAGAGGCAGGTTCTCTGGATGCTTTCAAGAGAGAGCCAGATAGGGCTCTTAAAGATAGCGGAGTCAGGGGATATGGGGAGAAGGCAGGAACGGGGTACTGATTGGGGATGATCATCCATGATCACATTAAATGGTGGTGCTGGCTCGAAGGGCCGAATGGTCTACTCCTGCACCTATTGTCTATTATCTATTGAAAGCAGGCCCAACCTGTCCATGTGTGTAGGATACAGATGCTGGTTTAAATAGGTAGGCACAAAATGCTGGAGTAAAACGCTGCAGTCTGAAGAAGTCTCGACCCGAAACGCCAACCTATTCCTTCTCTCCAGGGATGCTGCCTGACCCCCTGAGTTACTCCAGCATTTTGTGCCTGCTCCCAACTTGTCCATGGCAACTTCTTCTTGCGTGTGGCGTGCACTGCTTAAAGTTGTCGGACAACTGTGTCTATTTGATCTTATTCGATTGTGCACGCCGGGTTGACTGCATTCATCGAAACAGGGGCGGACCACGTGAAGGTTGCAATCTCCCACCCCTCCATGCCAACCAAGGTACCCCATCCGAGCAAATCCCACCCGGGGAGCACCCGGAGAAAACCCACGTGGTCACTGGCAGAACATGCAAACTCCACACAGACAGCACCCGAGGTCAGGATCCAGCCTTGGTCACTGGTGCTGTAAGGCAGCAGCTATACCACCTGCCCCATTGATAAATATAACATGGAAGAAACACATGACTTCTGGATTTGTTTATTTTGTATTTATTGAATTTAAAGGTGCGACGTATCAGCAATTTGAGCGAAACCTATTCAGAACATTAAATAGATACGATAAATCCTTAAAAGGGAAAAGCCTAGCTGTGGCGGCACTCCCTAACCCCATAAAGGGGCACATTTCCTGGGAGCAGACCATGTAATGAATGCAGCGTTGAACAGCTGTAGCTCACTGTGTGAGAATGTGCGTTAGGTGCATACGGAAAGTAAATATATTCCCGTCTTACAGTGGGGGGTCTGTAACCAGGCACTCTCCACACACTCTCTGCTCACCACCGCACGGTGTGAAACTCTGCAAGATTCTGGTCGCACCTGCAGAAGGTACCACCCATGCCTGACAGACCAGTGAGGCCAGGCCTAAACACTCCTCAACCACCCCCCCCCCCCCCCCCCCCCCACCCCCACCCGTCGCCCTTGGCAGCTCGACGAACCATGTTGCGTTCACACACTACAACAAGACTATGACCTCAACTCCAGTGCATGCATGGATGATACATAACCCTCTGGAAGATCAGGCAAACAGCTTAGATTGCACATTCTGTGCTAAGTTTACAGCGCACCAGAAATAGTAATGCTTATGTCCAATGCATCTCTACACTCCATAATAATCTTTCTTTTTTTCTCTATCTATGCATTTGCAGACTATTTTTAGGCCCGGTGAATAATTTTTTTGCCATTTGTATTTCTTCACTGATCAACAGCAGGCATTTCGCTGGATCGCATTTGGAAACGTTTTCTGGTATTTCATCGCTCCATTTCGGGGCAGACGACAATAAAACATTCTTTACTCTCCTCATTCTCAAATTCATTTCACTTCTATTTAAGTTCAAGTCCCAGTCATAGCTTTCGGCCCTACTTGCCCTCACCAACCATCATGCCCCATCTACACTGCTCCCACATGCCTGCGTTTGGCCCAAACCTGTCCTATCCATTTACCTGTCCAGGTGTTGCGATAGTCCCAGCCTCAACTACCTCCTCCGGCAGCTCGTTCCATACACCCAGCGACCTTTGTGTGTGAAATAGTTACCCCTCATGTTCCTATTAAATCTTTCCCCTTCACCTTAACCCCATGTCCTCTGGTTCTGGATTCCCCTACTCTGAGTAATACATTGTGCATCTACCCGATCCATTCCCCTCATGGTTTTGTACACCTCTATAAGATTGCCTCTCATCCTCCTGCGCTCCAAGGAGTAGAGTTCCAGCCTGCTCAACCTCTCCCTGTAGCCCAGGCCCTCGTGTCCTGGCAACATTCAAGGCAGAGATAGATAGATTCTTGATTAGTACGGGTGTCAGAGGTTATGGGGAGAAGACAGGAGAATGGGGTTAGGAGGGAGATCAGCCAAAATTGAATGGCGGAGTAGACTTGATGGGCCGAATGGCCTAATTCTGCTCCTATCCCGTGTGAACCATAATGACATTCTTATTTGCCACAGCTTTACAGGCACGTTGAAGACATTAAAACTATAAATGATCGGTTATTCTAGTCGACCTTCATAAAGAAAAAAACCCAAGTTTGGATGGGGTATTTCTGTTGACATGGACAAGTTTGGCCAAAGGGCCTGTTTTCCTGCTGTACGCCTCTATGAGATGTCAGGTGATTCACGGCCTTTGTATTAGATAATGCTGTGTAAATTAGCCATTGCTGTTATCCACATAATCTGCAGCAACAGGTTTTGCAGGTTGCGATAATATAAACAACAGCAACAATAAAATATTTTGTTTGCATACACCTGAGCACAGGCATTTCAAAGTGCTTGGCAGGAAAGTTTGCAGTCCACACATCATTGGTCACAAAATGCTGGAGTAACTCGGGCCGCACAGTAGACTCGGGCGCAGCGGTAGAGTTGCTGCCTCACGGCGCCAGAGACCCGGGTTCGATCCTGGCTCCGGGTGCTGTCTGTACGGAGTTTGTACGTTCTCCCCGTGACCTGCGTTGGTTTTCTCCGGGATCTTCGTTTTCCTCCCACACTCCAAAGGCGTAGAGGGATGTAGGTTAATTGGCTTGGTGTTTGTGTAAATTGTCGTCCCATCGCGTGTGGAAGATAGTGTTAATGTACAGGGATCGCTGGTCGGTGCGGACTCGGTGGGCCAAACAGCCTGTTTCCACGCTGTATCTTAAACTAACTCAGCGGGTCAGGTGGCAACTCGGGAGAAAAGGAATAGGTGACGTTTTGGGGTCGGGGCCCTTCTTCAGACTCTCAACCTGAAACGTCGCCCACGGCTGGGAGCTGAACATCCAGGGATATTCAATATTCAGGAGGGATAGACAGAAAGGAAAGGGAGGTGGGGTAGCGTTGCTGGTGAGAGAGGAGATTAATGCAATAGAAAGGAAGGACATTAGCTTGGAGGATGTGGAATCGATATGGGTAGAGCTGCAAAACCCTAAGGGGCAGAAAACGCTAGTGGGAGTTGTGTACAGGCCACCTAACAGTAGTAGTGGAGTTGGGGATGGCATCAAACAGGAAATTAGAAGTGCATGCAACAAGGGTAAAACAGTTATAATGGGTGACTTCAATCTACATATAGATTGGGTGAATCAAATGGGCAGGGGTACTGAGGAAGAGGATTTCTTGGAATGTATGCGGGATAGTTTTCTAAACCAACATGTAGAGGAACCAACGAGAGAGCAAGCAATTCTAGACTGGGTATTGAGTAATGAGGAAGGGTTAGTTAGCAGTCTTGTTGTACGGGGCCCCTTGGGCAAGAGTGACCATAATATGGTTCAGTTCTTCATTAGGATGGAGAGTGACATAATTAAGTCAGAAACAAGGGTTCTGAACTTAAACAAAGGTAACTTTGAAGGTATGAGAAGTGAATTGGCCAAGATAGACTGGCAAGTGATTCTTAAAGGGTTGACAGTGGGTGTGCAATGGAAGGTATTTAAAGACTGCATGGATGAACTACAACAATTGTTCATCCCAGTTTGGCAAAAGAATAAATCAGGGCAGGTAGTACATCCATGGATAACAAGGAAAATCAGGGATCGTATAAAAACAAAAGATGAAGCATACAAATTAGCCAGAAAAAGCAGCCTACCAGAGGACTGGGAGAAATTCAGAGTTCAGCAGAGGAGGACAAAGGGCTTAATTATGAAAGAAAACTTGCAGGGAACATAAAAACTGACTGCAAAGGTTTTTATAGATATGTGAAGAGAAAGAGATTAGTTAAAACAAATGTAGGTCCCTTGCAGTCAGAAACAGGCGAATTGATCATGGGGAACAAGGACATGGCAGACCAATTGAATAACTACTTTGGTTCTGTCTTCACTAAGGAAGACATAAATAATCTGCCGGAAATAGCAGGGGACGGGGGGTCAAATAAGGTGGAGGAACTGAGTGAAATCCAGGTTTGCCGAGAAGCGGTGTTGGGTAAATTGAATGGATTAAAGGCCGATAAATCCCCAGGGCCAGATAGTCTGCATCCCAGAGTACTCAAGGAAGTAGCCACAGAAATAGTGGATGCATTAGTGATAATTTTTCAAAACTCCTTAGATTCTGGAGTAGTTCCTGAGAATTGGAGGGTAGGTAATGTAACCCCACTTTTTAAAAAAGGAGGGAGAGAGAAAACGGGGAATTACAGACCAGTTAGTCTAACATTGGTAGTGGGAAAACTGCTAGAGTCTGTTATTAAAGATGGGATAGCAGTACATTTGGAAAGTGGTGAAATCATTAGACAAAGTCAGCATGGATTTACGATAGGTAAATCATGTCTGACGAATCTTATAGAATTTTTCGAGGATGTAACTAGCAGAGTGGATAAGGGAAAACCAGTGGATGTGTTATATCTAGACTTTCAGAAGGCCTTCAACAAGGTCCCACATAAGAGATCAGTATAAAAACTTAAAGCACACGGTATTGGGGGTTCAGTATTGATGTGGATAGAGAACTGGCTGGCAGACAGGAAGCAAAGGGTAGGAGTAAATGGGTCCTTTTCAGAATGGCAGGCAGTGTCTAGTGGGGTACCACAAGGCTCAGTGCTGGGACGCCAGCTATTTACAATATATATTAATGATTTGGACAAGGGAATTGATTGCAAAATCTCCAAGTTTGCGGATGACACTAAGCTGGGGGGTATAGTTAGGTGTGAGGAGGATGCTAGGAGGCTGCAAGATGACTTGGATAGGCTGGGTGAGTGGGAAAATGCATGGCAGATGCAGTATAATGTGGATAAATGTGAGGTTATCCACTTTGGTGGCAAAAACAGGAAGGTAGACTATTATCTTAATGGTGGCAAATTAGGAAAAGGGGAGATGCAATGAGACCTGGGTGTCATGGTACAACAGTAATTGAAAGTAGGCATGCAGGTGCAGCAGGCAGTGAAGAAAGCAAATGGTATGTTAGCATTCATAGCAAAAGGATTTGAGTATAGGAGCAGGGAGGTTCTACTGCAGTTGTACAGGGTTTTGGTGAGGCCACACCTGGAGTATTGCTTACAGTTTTGGTCTCCAAATCTGAGGAAAGACATTCTTGCCATAGAGGGAGTACAGAGAAGGTTCACCAGACTGATTCCTGGGATGTCAGGACTTTCATATGAGGAAAGACTGAATAGACTTGGCTCGTACTCATAGAATTTATAAGACTGAGGGGGGATCTTATAGAAACTTACAAAATTCTTAAGGGGTTGGACAGGCTAGATGCAGGAAGATTGTTCCCGATGTTGGGGAGGTCCAGAACAAGGGGTCACAGTCTAAGGGGGAATTCCTTTAGGACCGAGATGAGGAAAACATTTTTCACACAGAGAGTGGTGAGTCTCTGGAATTCTCTGCCACAAAAGGTAGTTGAGGCTAGTTCATTGGCTATATTTAAGAGGGAGTTAGATGTGGCCCTTGTGGCTAAAGGGATCAGGGGGTATGGAGAGAAGGCAGGTACAGGATACTGAGTTGGATGATCAGCCATGATCATATCGAATGGCGGTGCTGGCTCGAAGGGCCGAATGGCCTACTCCTGCACCTATTTTCTATGATTCTATGTTTCTATTCCTTCTCTCCAGAGATGCAGCCTGACCCGCTGAGTTACTCCAGCTTTTTGTACCTATCTGAGGCTTGAACCAGCATCTGCAGTTCCTTCCCTCACGTCAGGTTAAATACCCAAACGTTGGTCTGAACAGACCAGGAGAGGCCGCACACAAACAGGAGGAACAACGCCTCATATTTCGCTTGGGTGGCTTATAACCCAGAGGTATGAATATTGAGTTCTCCAAATTCCAAGTAACTTCATCCTACACTCCACTGCCCTTCCCACAGATGCTGCCTGACCCGCTAGTTACTCTCGCACTTTGTGAAACGTCACCTATCCATGTTCTCCACAGATGCTGCCTGACCCGCTGAGTTAATCCAGCATTTTGCGAGCAGCATCTGTAGTTCTTTGTGTCTACCAGGTGTCGAAGGGAAGGGAGAGGATTTTGGGGGTGAAATCAAAAGCTTTGGGGGGAAGACAAAAACAGCCGTGGCAGAGATACTAATTCAGGACTGTGCCAGAGCCCAAGATTAGTGCAGAACAAACTTGAAATGGGAAGCAGGAGGAGATTAGGGGGCGCGAAAGCTGACACCTGGGCGACTTGACATAAATGAGATGTAATGAGTGATTGAGACGGTGCATCTAAGGACATGGATCCTGTCTGACCCACTGCGTTACTCCAGCACTTGGTGTCTATCTTTGGTATAAACCACCATCTGCAGTTCTTTGATCCTTTAGTTTAGTTTAGTTTAGTTTAGATTAGTTTAGTTTAGAGATACAGCACGGAAACAGGCCCTTCCTCCCACCGAGTCCATACTGACCAGCGATCCCCACACACCAACACTACCCTACACATACACGCGAGGGACAATTTACAATTTTTGTACCAAAGCCAATTAACCCACAAACCTGTACGTCTTTGTAGTGTGGGGGAAACCGGAGCACCCGGAGAAAACCCACACAGGTCACGGGGAGAACGTACAAACTCCGTACAGACTGCACGCGTAGTCAGGATTGAACCCGG
The DNA here is from genome assembly GCA_035221665.1 of Okamejei kenojei. Taxonomy (NCBI): domain Eukaryota; kingdom Metazoa; phylum Chordata; class Chondrichthyes; order Rajiformes; family Rajidae; genus Okamejei; species Okamejei kenojei. Next base: position 2,743,134 of record CM069157.1, read on the forward strand.
GTCTCTGGCGCTGTGAGGCAGCAGCTCTACCTGCTGCGCCACCGTGTTGCCCTGCTCTGGTTCCCGATCTTCGGTGGGCGACAACGTTGGAGTACACGCCCACCGCGGACTCTGGTGGGACCGGGAACCCGTCCGAGGGCTCGTCGGTCGATCGGTGTAACCGGGAGGGAGCCGCTGGAGATGTTGGCTGCGAGGAGCAAAGGCCGGTGGGAGAGTGAACCGGGGTAATGCCTCCAGCGCATTCAAGGGCGGCTGCAGGAGGCACCCACGGGAGACAAAGACGGCCGGGCGAGGAGAGGAGAGGAGAGGAGAGGAGAGGAGAGGAGAGGAGAGGAGAGGAGAGGAGAGGAGAGGAGAGGAGAGGAGAGGAGAGGAGAGGAGAGGAGAGGAGAGGAGAAGAGAGGAGAGAGAGGAGAGGAGAGGAGAGGAGAGGAGAGGAGAGAGAGGAGAGGAGAGGAGAGGAGAGGAGAGGAGAGGAGGAGAGGAGAGGAGAGGAGAGGAGAGAGAGGAGAGGAGAGGAGAGGAGAGGAGAGGAGAGGATAGGAGAGGAGAGGAGAGGAGATGAGAGGAGAGGAGAGGAGAGGAGAGGAGAGGAGAGGAGAGGAGAGAGAGGAGAGGAGGGGAGGGGAGGGGAGAGGAGAGGAGAGGAGAGGAGGGGAGAGGAGGAGAGAGGAGAGGAGAGGAGAAGAGAGGAGAGGAGGGGAGGGGAGAGGAGAGGAGAGGGATGTGGGTTCACGGGCACTGCTCCAGTACGATTTTACAGTTATACCAAGCCAATTAACCAACAAACCTGCACGTCTTTGGAGTGTGGGAGGAAACCGAAGATCCCGGAGAAAACCCACGCAGGTCACGGGGAGAGCGTACAAACTCCGTACAGACAGCGCCCGTAGCCGGGATCGAACCCGTGTCGCGGGCGTTGCAAGCGCTGTAAGGCAGCAACTCGACCGCTGCGCCACCGTGTGCAGGAAGGAACTGCAGATGCCGGTTTACACCGAAGATAGACACAAAGTGCTGGAGTAACTCAGCGGGACAGGCAGCATCTCTGGAGGGAAGGGGTGGGTAACGTTTCGGGTCCAGACCCTTCTTCAGACTGAGAGTCAGGGGGGAGGGAGATACATAGATAAGGAAGGGTAAGGTGTGAAAATCGGTCAAAGGGAGTGCAGACCAAGCGCAATCTAGAATAGACTAGTCTAAAGAAGGGTTCCAACCCAAAACCTCACCTATTCTATCCCAAAGATGTACGAGTCTGCAGGTTAATTGGCTTCTGTAAATTGTCCCTAGTGTGTACGGGGACCACTGGTTGGCACGGACCTGGCGGACCCACAGGCTCGTCCCCATGCTGTCTCTCAAATCTCAAATCTCTAAAACCTGCCATGAAGCAGAAAGATAAAACTAATAATTTACGCTTGAATTAGATGTCCTTAAACTGAGGAAAGACTAATTTCAACAACGTCAGATGACAAAAGTTGATGGGAAGAGTTCTTCTACATGTAATGGGACGTATGTTGGGATTCATCCAAAAAAAAAAATCCATTTAACACATTTTTGAGCGCCATTGGTAAAAGGTACCTTGGTACACGTGACAATAAAGTGAATGAAACTAAAAAAATCCAGTGGCAACATCGAAAGTGCGTCTGCTTTGGGAAAACTGGTGGTAATTTTATTGTCCGTTCACAGGAAGTCAGCATCCCCGGTATTTATTACCCATGTCTAATTACCCTTGAACTGAGTGCCTTGCTGAGCCATTACACAGGAGAATTAAGACCCGACCACATTACAGTGTGACTGAATGTGAAGGAAGGAACTGCAGATGCTGGTTTACACTGAAGATAGACACATGAAGCTGGAGTAACTCAGCGGGACCGGCAGCATCTCTGGAGAGAAGGAATGGGTGACGTTTCGGGTCGAGACCCTTCTTCAGACTGAGAGAATCTATGTGTCTCCCCTCTCCACTGACTCTTAGTCAGAAGAAGGGTCTCGACCCGAAACGTCGCCCACTCCTTCTCTCCAGAGATGCTGCCTGTCCCCCTGAGTTACTCCAGCTTTTTGTGTCTATCCTTGTAAATCTTCTCCGCACCCTTTCCGGCGTGGCAACACCTCTCCCCGAACACAGCGACCAAGACCCGACACACACGTACGCTAAGTTCGAATAAAAAGGCCTGGTGCATCTAAAGGGCCTGTCCCACTTGCCGATTTTTTTGGCGACTGCCGGCAACATTGACTGACGTATCAGGATTTGCGGCGTGACGCGGGGTGATGACGTATTGACGCGCGGTGTTTTTTCAAGTATCGCAACATTTTTTTTGTCTCCGCTGGATTTTGAAATGTTCGGCGATACCGGTGTGACGCCGGCAATCACCGAAGAAATCGGCAGGTGGGACAGGCCTTTAAACATTCCACAGGTTGGGAAGTGCTGCCTGGCTATATTTATCTTGGAGCCATTCTGGATCACTGAAATAATTGCTGTTATTGAGCCAGTGTTAAATTTTACGGCATAGTTAAACCCCGCGAGGAAACACAAATAATACATAATTATGGTGTGCAGTGCCATTATTATTCTGCATCAGGCAACTTGCACATCAGGGGACATGAAAATTACTGGCAGACACATTACTAACCCCTACCCTTCCAAAACAAACCGAGTCGAAGAGCAGTAAGAGACAGTCTGAAGAAGGGTCTCGACCCGAAACATCACCCATTCCTCCGCTCCATAGATGCTGCCTCACCCGCTGAGTTTCTCCAGCATTTTTGTCTACCTTCGATTGTTCCAGCATCTGCTGTTCCTTCTGAGACAGTAAGAGACATTAGTTCAGTTTAGTTTATTGTCACGTGTACCAAGGGACGGTGAAAAGCTTTTGTTGCGTGCTAACCAGTCAGCGGAAAGACAATACATGATTACAATCGAGCCGCTCACAGTGTATAGATACATGATAAGGGAATGACATTAAGTCTGATAGTCCAAAGGTCTACAAAGAGGTAGATAGTTTTTCAGTGCTGCTCTCTGGTTGTGGTGGGATGGTTCAGTTGCCTGATAACAGCTGGGAAGAAATTGTCCCTGTATAAAGGCTTGCATTTCTAAAAAAAAACATGCCTTTTCACAGCCCTCAGAAAAGACACAAAGGTGCTGGAGTAACTCAACGGGACAGGCAGCATCTCTGGAGAAAAGGATTTGAGTCGACATCCGTCTTCAGACTGAGAGACAGGGGAGAGGGAAACAAGAGCTACAGATGGTGATGTAGAGAGATATAGAACAAATGAATGAAGGATATGGGACAAACTCGGAGATTTGGATTCACAGAGGGGGAGCAGTGGGAGAGGATGTTGTAGAACTCTCGTCAGAGAGAGGAGGAGAACTTTGTCATGCATTCATAAATGTTGGAGCAGAAATAGGCCATTTGGCCCATCGTCTACTTCACCATTCAATCATGGCCGATCTATCTTACCCTCTCACCCCACATTCTCCTGCCTTCTCCCCATAACCCCTGACACCTGTACTAATCAAGAATCTATCTATCTCTGCCTTAGAAATATCCATTGACTTGGCCTCCACAGCCCTCTGTGGCAGGCACCAGGTACATTGAAATACATGTTTTGCATAACTCTCAGCAAGACCATCACCGTACATAAACACAATCGCCCGGTTAGTACAGAGTGTTCTGGACAGTCCACTCAGTCTGTCTGCAAGAGGTGCCATTTTGGGGACCATTTCCCAGTCCCAGCTGTAGCTGGCCATGAAGACCCGCTGCAGCCGTCACGTCCATTCTGGTCGTCCTGCCGACCATCAGCCCTCTCCAGCCCTCGTTCCCCCGTGGAGGTGGGGCACCTCCTGCAGCCGACCTCGAGGGCGGGGAAGAGAAGACCCCCCACCCCCTGGTTCCTCTCACCGGACCCTTTGTCTAGCGTCCGCTGCCGTGGCTGTCTCCCTCCCTCCACCTCCTCCCCGGTTCCCGGTCCATGGGGTGAGCAGGGGCCGGGCTCGGTCACCTTCCCTCCCCGGGGGGAGCCGGGCTCTCCGGTTGGGATCCAGCCGTGGATCGTCCCGGCCGCTGGGCCAAACCCCAAGCTGCTGCTTTGTCCTCCTTGCTTTTAGAGTCACAAGTTCACAAGTTACAGGCCATTCGGCCCATCGAGTCTACTCCGCCATTCAATCATGGCTGATCTCTGCCACCTTACCTCATTTTCCTGCCTTCTCCTCATAACCCTTGACACCCGTTCTAAACAAGAATTTGCCTATCTCTGCCTTAAAAATATTCACTGACTAGGCCTCCACAGCGTTCTGTGGCAATGAGTTCCACAGATTAACTACATCTGACTAAAGAGGTTCCTCCTCACCTCCTTTCTAAAAGAGCGAGCTTTCAATCTGAGGTTATGACCGCTAGTCCTAGACTCTCCCACCAGTGGAAACATCCTCTCCACATCTAGAGAGTCAGAGAGTGATACAGTGTGGAAACAGGCCCATCAGCCCAACTTGCCCAACATGTCCCAGCTACACCAGTCCCATCTACCCGCGTTTGGACAATATTCCACCAAACCCGTCCTGTCCATGTACCTGTCTAACTGTTTCTTAAACGTTGAGATAGTCCTCTGGCAGCTCGTTCCATACACCCACCACCCTCGGTGTGAAAAAGTTACCTCAAAGATTCCTATTCAATCTTTTCCCCTTCACCTAGAACCACGTCCTCTGGTTCTCGATTCACCTACTCTGAGACTTTGTGCGTCTCTTTCCCTTTCGGTGCCAAAACATCAGGATACAAGGGTTGAAACACCTCGACCTGAACAATGCTCAAAACAAAATGTTCGACACGATATTTATTTGCTTGGAACTTTGATGACACTGAATAAATATTTGACTGGGTTACTCGTCACTCATTGGTTTGTGCGGGAATGCATGGAAAAAAACCCTATCATTGTAAAGAAATTAACTTTATTTTCACCAAAGATAGACCCAGGAAGCTGGAGTAACTCAGCGGGTCAGGCAGCATCTCTGGAGAGAAGGAATGGGCGACGTTTTGGGTCAAGACCCTTCTTCAGACCCTAAGCTTATTTTCACCGTTTAATGTTTAAGAAAGAACTGCAGATGCTGGAAAAATCGAAGGTAGACAAATATGCTGGAGAGACTCAGCGGGTGAGGCAGCATCCATGGAGAGAAGGAATAGGTGGCGTTTTGGGTCAAGACCCGAATTACTGTGCAAATTGGCGTCAAACAAGGTTAATTCCAAGGATGGCGGAACTGTCATATGCTGAAAGAATGGTGCGGCTGGGCTTGTACACTCTGGAGTTTAGAAGGTTGAGAGGGGATCTCATTGAAACATATAAGATTGTTAAGAGTTTGGACAGGCTAGAGGCAGGAAACATGTTCCCGATGTTGGGGGAGTCCAGAACCAGTGGCCACAGTTTAAGAATAAGGAGTAAGCCATTTAGAATGGAGACTAGGAAACACTTTTTCTCACAGAGAGTGGTGAGTTTGTGGAATTCTTTGCCTCAGAGGCTGGTGGAGGCAGGTTCTCTGGATACTTTCAAGAGAGAGCTAGATAGGGCTCTTAAAGAAAGCGGAGTCAGGGGATATGGGGAGAAGGCAAGAACAGGGTACTGATTGGGGATGATCAGCCATGATCACATTGAATGGCGGTGCTGGCTCAAAGGGCTGAATGGCCTACTCCTGCACCTATTGTCTATTGTCTATTGTAAACCCACTGTCACCGAACATATCTCAACATGTTGGAAATTTAGCGCTGACCAGAAAGACGTTATGGCTTTTTGCACGACTGAGGAGACTACTCCCGGTGAACATGTGGTGACAAGTTAGTCGCCTGTAGTTGCCTAAAACATCCCCTAAATGGGACAGGCCCATAAGGAACTAAAAAGCCAGAAGAAAAACTCTTGCTAATACGGTATGACTCTAGGACCAGAGGGCCTCTTTCCGATGATGTTTACTTGAGGAGTAAATATCGGCCGAGACATTGGGGAGAACGCCAGAATAGTGTCATGGGACGATGTTATTCCCATTTGGGAGATCAGGCGGATCCTCAGAAGAAGGTCTCATCTGTTGGAAAACCTTTTTGGCCAAGTGCCAGTCCTTCACCACAGGCCCCCAAGCCTCGATTTTTGTGCTCAGTTTTCTCAACTGGGACCTGAACTTCCAACTGGAAATTGTTCAGGGATGAGTCACATTTAGACACCAATCCATGATTCTGTTATTTGTTTTATCATTAATGTCTTATTATTATTATTATTATTATTAACTTTTAGTGTTTTCTGAGTCATTCGTAACTATCACTGTATGTCATGTTGTTACTTGTGGGCGGAGCACCAAGGCAAATTCCTTGTATGTGAGTACTTGGCCAATAAACGTACTTACTTACTTAACTGCACAGTCTTTATGTTATTTAGTTCAGTTTAATTTATTGTTACGTGCACCGAGGTACAGTGAAAATCTTTTTTGTTGCGTGCTAACCAGTCAGCGGAAAGACAATACACGATTACAATCGAGTTGGCCATGGTGTATAGCTGTATGATAAAGGAGATAATGTTTAATACGAAATAAAGTGTTGTAAAGTCCAATTATAGATAGTCTGAGGGTCTCCGATGAGGTAGATAGTAGTTCAGCATTGTTCTCTGGTTGTGGTAGGATGATTCAGTTGCCTGATAACAGCTGGGAAGAAACCTGAATCTGGAAGTGTGCGTTTTCACATTTCTGTACCTCTTGCCTGATGGGAGAGGGGAGAAGAGGGAGTGGCCGGGGAGCGACTGGTCCTTGATGATCCTGTTGGCCTTGTCGCGGCAGTGTGAGGTGTAGATGGAGTCAATGGAAGGGAGGTTGGTTTGTGTGATTGCCATTGTGTGGGTCTCCAATGAGTTCGACAGTAAGCCAGGACCGCTCTCTAGGTGTTGATAGGATGGTTCAGTTGCCTGATAACAGCTGGGAAGTAACGGTCCCTGTTACACCATACTAATTATAAATTTCATTCCAACGCCAAAATTTACACAAATTAAATTTATATTAATTAACACCTTTCCAAGTTGAGATTGATTTTATCTAAACACAGTGATTCTCTGCTGTTCAATACAAGGGCATCTGGACAAGGATTAATCATATACATAACAGCTCTCAGTTAAATCAGGTTGGTTTATACACCAGAGTACTGCAATAATCCATTATTTACTGACTCTACTGCTCAGTATAATGGATTATAACTTATTAAACATTTTCTAACCTTACACATTATAATAGTACCCAGTGGCATTTAATTGGCAGGTGAGCTTACTCTCTACATAATATATAGTTTAGGGCATAAAACTCACAAAGATCTTTCAAGGCTTGAAACAGTAAATATATTAACACGTCACACGGTCCAACACTTCCATTTTAGAAATTCTAATTATTGTGTGATGTTTTTTAAATCTACTCTGATATTCGAGCAAAAGACATCTTGAGAATAGACTACATCTTAATATCTTGTGTAGGAAGGAACTGCAGATGCTGTTTTGCAGCGAAGATAGAAACAAAAATGCTGGAGTAACTCAGCGGGTCAGGCAGCGTCTCTGGAGAAAATAATAGGTGACAGTTCGGGTCGAGACCCTTCTTCAGATCTTAATATTATGATAGGGTGGCACAGGGGTAGAGTTGCTGCCTCACAGCGCCAGAGACCCGGGTTCGATCCTGACTACGGGTGCTGTCTGTACGGAGTTTGCACGTTCTCCCTGTGACCGCGTGGGTTTTCTCCAGGTGCTCCGGTTTCCTCCAACACTCCAAAGACGTGCGGGTTTGTAGGTTACCTGGCTTGGTATAATTGTAAATTGTCCCTGGTGTGTGTAGGATAGTGTTAGTGTACGGGTGGGATCGCTGGTCGGCACGGACTCGGTGGGCCGAAGGGCCTGTTTCCATGCAGTACCTCTAAAGTACAAAGAATAAAGTCTAAGGTCTAAACGTTAATCTAGTTTAGTTTAGGTTAGAGATACAGCGCAGAAACAGGCCCTTCGGCCCACCCAGTCCGTGCCGACCAGCGATCCCCGCACACTAACACTATCCTACTCACGCCAGGGACAATTTACATTTACACCAAGCCAATTAACCTACAAATCTGTATGTCGCCGGAGTGTGGGAGGAAACCGTAGCACCCGGAGAAAACCCACACATGTCACGGGGAGAACGTACAAACTCCATACAGACAGCACCCGTGGTCGGGATGGAACCCGGATCTCTGGAGCTGTGAGGCAGCAACTCTACCGCTGCACCACCAACCTGCCGCCCGGTTAAACTGTTTGAGAAGATTGGAGTGGGGGTAAAAGTTCAACAAAATATGCTCTATGATCCTCTCTGTAAAAACAGTCGATGATGCCGATGAGATGAGACTAGCAGCTGGGGGGGGGGGGGGGGGTGAGAAAATGCGTCAACAATATCCCTAGTTCAATAAAAACAGATCAATGATTATGAGACATCAGTTAGATGCTAAGCATTTGCAGCATTTTCTGTTTCCCATTGTGTGTTTTTAATTAAAGTATTTGTTTCAGAACCAGATTTCACTGACAAGGCAAGCATTTACATCCCACTCAATATCCACCAAGATGCAGGACAGAACGCCACAGGAGATCCTTCTTCCCTGCGCTATCAAACTGTACAACTCTTCCCCCTTCTGTCGTGGGGTAGACAGTGTGGAAACCCTATGGCGTTGTAAGGACAGCAACTCTTTGGTCAGAATCGGTGGAATTCTTTGCCACAGAAAGCTGTGGAGGCCAAGCCAAAGGGCATTTTTAAGGCTGAGATAGATAGATTCTTGATTAGGATCACCCCTCATCCTCCTGCGCTCCAAGGAATAGAGACCCAGCCTGCTCAACCTCTGCCTACAGCTCAGGCCCTTGAGTCCTGGCAACATTTAAGGCATAGATAGATAGATGATTAGTGCGGGTGTCCGGGGTTATGGGGAGAATGGGGTTAGGAGGGAGAGATAGATCAGCCACGAGTGAATGGCAGAGTAGAACTGATGGGCCGAATGGCCTAATTCCACTCCTATGACCTATGGACATATGAACTCAACTGCTGCGCCACAGTGCTTCTGCACTTCACTCTCTATAGAGATCTTTGAGAGCCCGTAAAATACGCTGCAGAAATATCCTCATACTTGGATGAATGAGCCATAGAAAGATAACGTCTGAGAACCACATGCTTTGAGGTTTCTGTCACTGCTGTAACGATAAAATAAATACATGCTACTTGTTACCGAACATCGAGGGTTTTATCTTTGTCTCATCTCCTGGTCTGCGCGCTGTTTTTCTAATTCAGTCCTGCAGATTTCCTGTTGTGCTCTCAATTTCTGTGAAGAGGCAAGAAGCTAAAAGGAAAAGTGTCATAACAGGATAAATAACAAGCCTCTGAGCCAGCTGACTATTGTCGAATATAAAAATCTTCTGCCCCCTCAGCTTTTGAACGAAAGCCATTGATGGAGGTATCAGTACTGTCCTTTTTAATTCTCCTCTTCGATACTGCATCGCTTTTAATGAAAGAAACAGTCGAATCCACGCCGACCATCGATCACCCGTTCACACGACTTCTCTATTATCCCTCTTTCCCATCCACTCCCTATCCTTTCGGGGGCAATTTACAGAGGGCCGATTAACCGACAGACCCGCATGTCTTTGGGACGTGGGAGGAAACCGGAGCACCCGGAGGACACCCAGGCGGTCACAGGGAGAACGTGCAAACTCCACGCAGGCAGCACCTGAGATCAGGATCAAACCAAAGTGGTCCTGACCCACCATCTACCTCACTGGAGATCCTTTGACTATCTTTAATCAAACTTTACTGGACTTTAACTTGCACCAAACGTTTTTCCCTTTATCCTGTATCTGTGTGACTGTGGACGGCTCGATTGTAATCATGTGTTGTCTTTCCCCTGACTGGTTAGTGCGCAACAAAAGCTTTTCACTGTTCCTCGGTACACGTGACAATAAACTAAACTAAACATCTGAACGCAGATGTCTCTGGCGCGGTGAGCCAGCAGTATTTAAGGTGGAATTATCAAAGACTGAAATGGACAATGCTACTGGGGTTCGTTTGCGCGAATGGATTGTCTAACTGAAATGAAATTTTGTAGACTTAATTCCTAACAGAATGGCTTCATAGAAACATAGAAAATAGGTGTAGGCGTAGGCGTTGGCCATTCTGCCCTTTGAACCAGCACCCCCATTCAATATGATCATGGCTGATCATCCAAACTCAGTATCCCGTTCCGGCTTTTTCCCCATATCCCTTGATTCCCTTTGCCCTCAATCTAAATCTAACTCTCGCTTCAAAACATCCAGTGAATAGGCCTCCACAGCTTCCTGCGGCAGATAATTCTACAAATCCACAATTCTCCAGGTGAAAACGTTTTTCCTCATCTCAGTCCAAAATGGCCGACCCCTTATTCCTAAACTGTGACCCCTGGTTCTGGACTCCCCCATTTTTCCTGCATCTACCCTGTCCAATCCTCTAAGGATTTCATATGTTTCTATAAGATCCCCTCTCATCCCTCTAAATTTCAGTGAATACAAGCCCAGTCAACCCATTATTTCATCATATGTCAGTCCCGCCATCCCGGGAATTAACCTGGTGAACCTACTCTGCACTCCCTCAATAGCAAGAATGTCTTTCCTCAAATTCGGAGACCAAAATTGCACACAATACTCCAGGAACGGTCTCAGTAGGACCTCCTTGCTCCTAAACTCAAATCCTATCACAATGAAGGCCAACGTGCCATTCGCTTTCTTCACTGCTGCTCTACCTGCATGCTTGCTTTCAGTGACTGATGTACAAGCACACCCAGGTCTCGTTGCACCTACCCTTTTCCTAATCTGACACCATTCCGAGAATAATCGGCCTTCCCGTACTTCCTGTGCTGTTCTTGTTGTATGTTCTGGGAGTCAAAAGTTGGTCAATGTCTACGCACCTTCATGAGAGCTCTTGCCTTCAACAAGGGAACCATTGTGTTTACACATCCTGCAGTTGACTTCCTTTATCTTGATTGTGACTAGCACGGTGTGAGGCAAGGCTCTCTTACCCGCATGGCAAATCGTGCACCTATGCAAATCCTACATTACGATTAGGGTTGCCAACTCTCTCACTCCCAAACAAGGTACAAAAGTTCAAAGTACGGGACAAATTCCCGACGTCAATCCGTTGACCGGCTCGGCCGTGGCTGGGTGAATGATGAGTTGGCCCGGGTGCTGGACTGCACACAAAGCCCAGCCGGCGGGCCAGCCCGGGCCGCGCGCAAAGTCCGGCACCCCATCCAACTCATGAACCCATGATCGGCCATGAGAAGGAGGGGTGGTGGTCTCGGCGGTAAGCGAAGGTCCGAAGGTCGGACAGCTGGCCGGGCTGCCGACCGACAGGGCCACGGGCGAGGCGCTGCTGCTGCACTCCATGAGATACGCTACATCAGGACGGGTGAGGCGGGGCTGGACGTGGCGCTCCGACCCAACAGTCCCCGCGACCCTAGTAGTAACAGTCAAATACGGGACAAGGGAGGTCCCGTATGGGACAAACCAATTTAGCCCAAAATACGGGATGTCCTGGCTAATACGGGACAGTTGGCAACCCTACTTCCAATATCAGTCCAGTTTATTGTGACGTGCACCAAGGTACGGCAAAAAGCTTTTGTTGCGTGCTATCCAGCCAGCAGAAAGACAATACATGATTACAATTGATCCAATCACTCTGTACTGACACATGATAAGGGAATAACGTTTAGTGCAAGGTAAAGCCAGCAAAGTCTGGTCAAGGATAGTCCGACGGTCACCAATGAGATAGATAGTAGTTCAGGACTGCTCTTTAGTTGGTGAGAGGACGGTTCAGTTGCCTGATAACAGCTGGGAAGAAACTGTCCCTGAATCTGGAGGTGTGCGTTTTCACACTTCTGTACCTCTTGCCCGATGGGAGAGGGGAGAAGAGGGAGTGGCCAGGGGTGAGACTGGTCCTTGATGATGCTGCTGGCCTTGCCGAGGCAGTGTGAGGTGTAGATGGAGTCGATGGAAGTGAGGTTAGTTCATGTGACGGTCTGGGCTGCGTCCACAATTTGCTGACATTTCTTGCGGTCTTGGATGGAGCTGTTCCCAAACCAAGTTGTGATGCATCCCGATAAAATGCTTCCTATGGAGCATCTGTAGAAGTTGGTGAGAGTTGTAGTGGACATACCAAACTTCTAAAGCCTTCTTAGGAAGTATATAATTTTGGCGAGCGTTTAAAACCAGAACTGAAATCTCTTCTGTGGTTTAGCTCTGTGATGGAAATTGTGCAACGGATCTGTTGCAATTGAACCTTTCTTTGATAAATTATGCAATTACTCTTTAATATATCTACCCATGTGCCATATCCTTCTCACGCGGTAATACAGCAGCAGGGTAGAATAGTGCCCAGCCTAATTACCTCATTTTGTACATTGCATTGAAAATAAATGAATGAATTAATAGGTTTATTGCCAAGCATTCACATACAAGAAATTTGCCTTGGTGCTCCGTCCGCAAGCGACAACATGGCATACAGTGACAGTTAGGAATGACACATAAAACTTCACATTAAATGGCAGTGCTGGCTCGAATGGCCTACTCCTGCACCTATTGTCTATTGTCTATTAAACATTAATAATAAAACATTATCGATTAAACAAGTTAATTAAATAAAATACTAGTTAATAAAATAAAATAAAAGGTAAATTCAGCTTAAATACTTGTATAAGAAGGAACTGCAGATGCTGGTAAAATCGAAGGTAGACAAAAATGCTGGAGAAAGTCAGCGGGTGAGGCAGCATCTATAGAGCGAAGGAATAGGCGACGTTTCGGGTCGAGACCCTTCTTCAAGCTCTTGTACTTGTAGCTCACCTTTAGCTATTGGCCATCATATAGTCATGTCCATTACACTACATGTCTGAGGAAGGGTATCGAACCTAAACATCACCCATTCCTTCTCTCCAGAGATGCTGCCTGTCCCGCTGAGTTACTCCAGCTTTTTGTGTCTATCTTCAGTTTAAACCAGCATCTGAATTCCTTCCTGCACAAGGACGTTCGGCTTTTGTTTTTTGCCTTAACATTGTTAAGTAATATAATTTCCTTTTGCACAAACATAATTGATTGCACTTTCATTTGTTTATTATGTAATCTATGAGTCATGTGTACACAGGCTGTTAAGCTGCTGCAAGTAAGAATTTCACTGTTTAGGTACATCTGACAATGACTTACTCTTGACTCTCGACTTACATAAGGTTCCACCAACTATGTAATTAGTCTGAAAAAGGGCAGTCAGAGGATTGTGAATTTTAAGTACGAGTGAGTGAACAACAAGCACAACAGGTTTAACTTTACATACAATATTAGTTTATATTGGTATAACCATTAGCAAACACAACCCATGGTAAACATGACCCTGGGTAAACATGACCCCTGGTAAACATGACCCCTGGTAAACATGACCCCAGGTAAACATGACCCCAGCTAAACATGACCCCTGGTAAACATGACCCCTGGTAAACATGACCCCTGGTAAACATGACCCCAGGTAAACATGACCCTTGGTAAACATGACCCTTGGTAAACATGACCCCTGGTAAACATGACCCCTGGTAAACATGACCAGTGGTAAACATGACCTTTGGTAAACATGACCCTTGGTAAACATGACCCTTGGTAAACATGACCCCTGGTAAACATGACCCCTGGTAAACATGACCCCAGGTAAACATGACCCCTGGTAAACATGACCCTTGGTAAACATGACCCCTGGTAAACATGACCCCTTGGTAAACATGACCCCTGGTAAACATGACCCCTGGTAAACATGACCCCTGGTAAACATGACCCCTGGTAAACATGACCCTTGGTAAACATGACCCTTGGTAAACATGACCTTTGGTAAACATGACCCTTGGTAAACATGACCCCTGGTAAACATGACCCCTGGTAAGCGTGACCTTTGGTAAACACCTTTATTGCTTATAATTACACATTAGATGGTGGCACGGTGGCGCAGCGGTCGAGTTGCTGCCGGACAGCTCTCGCAGGCCATGGACCCGGGTTCAATCCCGACTACAGGCGCTGTCTGTACGGAGTTTATACGTTCTCCCCGTGACCTGCGTGGGTTTTCTCAAAGATCTTCGGTTTCCTCCCGCACTCCAAAGACGTGCGGGTTTGTTGGTTGGTATATGTGTAAATTGTCCCGAGTGTGTGCGTAGGATAGTGTCGGTGTGCGGGGGTCGCTGGTCGGCACGGACTCAGTGGGCTGAAGGGCCAGTTTCTGCGCTGTTTCTCTAAACTAAACCAAACTAAACTAAACAAGAAGTGACAATGAGAAATGAATCCTGGGATATTTTACATCCCAACAACCAAAAATAACATTCACAGCTGATATTTTGTGCAGCTTTCCTGAATTTTTCCTGGCAGTACTCTTGTTGTGTATCCAGGGAAATCCTTTAAGGACTTTTTGTTTTCAATTGGAAGACTTAACCATTGGCCCGCATGTAGTTTATTCCTGTCTTCCAAAGTCAGCAGTTGAAAGGATCGTGTGCGTATAAAATGTCATGAATTATTCGAACGCAAAAAGACGCAAAGTCACTTCAAACGGCCACAAAGAATTGCCCCTGGGTTCTACTGATTAGGACAAAACAATTGAGTCATTCTCCGTTTGAAACCCCTCGTAGCTCAGATAGGTTTGACACCCCTTTATCTGAAAACAGCAGAGAAAAGCCAAAGTTCTTTCCAGATAGAATCTAGTTCTGGACACTGAGCGGGAGGGGGGGGAACATGTGGTGGTTAAGCCAGGAAACTGGGCCAGAAGTCACGAATAAATCATAGAACCATGCAAGATAGAAGGAGCCCGATCAGTCGATTACAAAGGAACTGCTGATGCTGATTTACCAAGAGAAAATCCACAAAGTGCTGGAGTAACTCAGCAGGTCAGGCAGCATCTGTGGGGAACATGGATAGGTGACGTTTCACAGAGTGCTGGAGTAACTCAGCGGGTCAGGCAGCATCTGTGGGGAACATGGATAGGTGACGTTTCACAGAGTGCTGGAGTAACTCAGCGGGTCAGGCAGCATCTGTGGAGAACATGGATAGGTGACGTTTCACAGAGTGCTGGAGTAACTCAGCGGGTCAGGCAGCGTCTCTGGAGAACATGGACAGGTGACGTTTTTTGATCAGGACCCTTCTTCAGAGAGATTGTACGAGGGGGGAGAAAGCTGGAAGCGAGGCGGGGTGGGTGACAAAGCCTGGCAAGCTTGGGGCGGCACGGCTGTGCAGCGGTCGAGTTGCTAGAGTGGACGGAGTTTGCACGTTCTCCCAGTGATCGCGTGGGTTTTCACTGGGAGCTCCGGTTTCCTCCCACACTCCAAAGACGTACGGGTTCGTAGGTTAATTGGCTTTGGTAAAAATTATAAATTGTGTTTTGGATAGTGCTAGTGTACGGGGATCGCTGGTCGGAGCAGACTTGGTGGGTCGAAGCGCTTGTTTCCGCGCTGTATCTCTAAAGTCTAAAGTCTGAACTCTGCAGATCAGGCAGCATCTCTGGGGAGCACAGATGGTGATATTTCAGATCTTACCATCTTCAGACGGATTGTACTAACGAGGACCACGTGGGTTTCCTCCGGGTGCTCCAGTTTCCTCTCACATCCCAAAGACGTGCAGGTTTGTAGTGAACTGGTCTCTGTAAAAATTGCCCCTAGTGTGTAGGGAGATAATGAGAAGCTGATGTTCCCGATGTTGGGGGAGTCCAGGACCAGGGGCCACAGTTTAAGAATAAGGAGTAAGCCATTTAGAACGCAGACGAGGAAACACTTTTTCACACAGAGAGTTGTGAGTCTGTGGAATTCTCTGCCTCAGAGGGTGGTGGAGGCCAGTTCTCTGGATACTTTCAAGAGAGAGCTAGATATGGCTCTTAAAGATAGCGGAGTCAGGAAATGTGGGGAGAAGGCAGGAACGGGGTACTGATTGGGGATGATCAGCCATGATCACATTGAATGGCAGTGCTGGCTCGAAGGGCCGAATGGCCTACTCCTGCTCCAATTGTCTATTGCCTATTGTCTATAACACAGAACTAGTGTGAGCGGGCGGATGATCGCTGCGGACTCAGTGCATCAATGGACTTGTTTCCACGCTGTATCTCTAAAGTAAACTAAGTCCATTCCCTTTGGCAATATTTCTTTATTATTTATTCAGTTCAGGGATGTGAATGTCATTAACATGATCTGCAATTATTGTCTATCCTGCAACGTATCCGGTAATGGATACCGCTTGTGTATAGTGCGCTCTATTTACACAATAGTTACGAGACACAAACGCTAGGAAGTTAACAGTGTCAAGCCTACTTTAAACAGCCGCAACCTCCGACACTAGTGTTGCACAGTTAAATGCAAACGTACGGTGGCGCAGCGGTAGAGTTGTTGCCTCACAGCGCCAGAGACCCGAGTTCGATCCTGACTACGGGTGCTGTCTGTACGGAGTTTGTACGTTCTCCCTGCGATCCCGTGGGTTTTCTCTGGGTGCTCAGTTTTCCTCCCACACTCCAAAGATCTACAGGTTTGTAAATTGTCCCTGGTGTGTGTAGGGCAGTGTTAATGTGCGGGAATAGCTGGTCGCTGCAGACTCGGTGGGCCGAAGGACCTTTTTCCGTTCTGTATCTCTAATCTAAACTAATCTAAATAGCTGGTATACAAAGGGCTGGAGAAACTCAGCGGGTGCAGCAGCATCTAAGGAGCGAAGGAGCTCGGCGACGTTTCGGGTCGAGACCCTTCTTCAGACTGGTCAGGGATCAGGGAAACGAGAGAGATAGACGGTGATGTGGAGAGATAAAGAACAATGAATGAAAGATATGCAAAAAAGTATCGATGATGAAGGGAACAAGCCATTGTAAGCTGTTTGTGGTGTGAAAATGAGAAGCTAATGCGATTAGGGTGGGGGAGAGATAGAGAGAGAGGGAATGCCAGGGCCTGAGGGCTGAGGGAGAGGTGGGAAGGGGAGGAGACAGCAAGGGTTAACAGAATTGAGAAAATTCAATGTTCAAGCCCAGAGGATGCAGACTCCCCAAGCGTAATATGAGGTGCTGTTCCTCCAACTTGCGGTGTTCTAGCCTTCTGGTTAGTAGGTTCATTAGCTATGGTGAAGATTGTAAACTGTCCCTGGTGTGTGTACGATAGTGCTAGTGTATGGTGCGATCGCGGACTCAGTGGGCCGAAGGGCCTGTTTCCGCGCTGTACCTCTAAACTAAATTAAACTAAGATACAGGTGATGATATAATTATGACCAGTGACCACACGTGTTTCATTTACATACCTATATTCAAACACATCACACAGTATTTCCCTCTGTAGGAAAATGTTTGTGAACAATTTATATTGTGATAGGCAGCCATAACAAAGAGCCTATTATCTGTCTTTCCCAGTTGAGCATACTGTACTTTTTGCATGACTTTGGATTCCTTCCTGGAATTTGGATATTTGCAACACCTTGGCCAGACTCACTGCTGCTACATGACAAGAGACCAATTGCGTAGGAAGAAACTGCAGATGCTGGTTTAAATCGAAGGTGGACACAAAATGCTGGAGTAACTCAGCGGGACAGGCAGCGCCTCTGGAGAGAAGGAATGGGTGGCGTTTCAGGTCGAGACCCTTCCAAAATGTCACCCCTCCCTTCTCTCCAGAGATGCTGCCTGTCCCGCTGAGTACCCCAGCATTTTGTGTCCGTCTTCGACCCTGGACCAATTGTTGACTGTGTTAAAGCCAGGAAAAGATTCATTACTTTCTCATCTTCAGTGTCAACCGGTATATCTGGTGGGTTAGAGTCTAAGGACTAAGGGGGGCAGCTACTAGGTGAGAGGGGCAAAGTTTACAGGAGATGCGAAGACACTGTCTAGGGGTGGCATGGTGGCGCAGCGGTAGAGTTGCTGCCTCACAGCGCCAGAGACCCGGGTTCGATCCTGACTACGGGTGCTGCCTGTATGGAGTTTGTACGTTCTCCCCGTGACCTGCCTGAGTTTTCTCCAGGTGCTCCGGTTTCCCCCACTCTTCAAAGATGTACAGGTGTGTAGGTTAATTGGCTTTGGTAAAATTTGTAAATTGTCTCTAGTGTGTGCAGGGTAGTGTTAGCTAGCGGGGATCTGTGATTGGCACAGACTCGGTGGGCCGAGGGCACGTTTCCGCGCCGTGTCTCTAAAATAAACTAAACTAGCCAATATGTTTTCTGCAGTACACATGTGGGCTAAATTAGTTAATTTGTATATCTGTCCCTCTTGGCATAACGTCTGGCTTGGTTCATTTCAATAGTTGTGATGATGCGTTAAGTGGTATTGTCCTGTAATCGCTGGCAGTGGCAGACTGGATCTAAAAATATTGGTTGCCAGGAGACAAAGGGGGCCCACTTCATCAGGGGCCTACTTGATATATGGGGCCCACTTCATCAGGGGCCCACTTGCCATTGGGCAAGCTGACACCCTGGTCAGTCCGCCACTGATCGCTGGCACACTTTACACATCCTCCAACTTCCTCCAAATCTCTACTAAGATTCCATCAATACTCAGATACTCCTCGTAAAAACTTTCATATTTTTAACTTCCTCAGTAAACGAATGAAATTCGGCACGACTCCAGCCATTGTAGATGTGGCCCAGTCCGTCACACAGACCACACTCCCCACCATCGCTCAGTGGGTGAGGCAGCATCTATGGAGCAAAGGAATAGCTGATGTTTCGGATCGAGACCCCGAAGGAATAGGTGACGTTTCGACCCGAAACGTCACCTATTCCTTCGCTCCACAGATGCTGCCTCACTCGCTGAGTTTCTCCAGCATTTTTGTCTACCTTCGATTTTTCCAGCATCTGCAGTTCTTTCTTAAACACTCCCCACCATTGTATATGTAGCCCAGTCCATCACACACAGGCCACACTGCCCACCACTGACGTCATCTACATCACATCTCCTCGGGAAAACAGCCAACATAATCAAGGATAGACACAAAATACTGGAGTAACTCAGCAGTCGGTGGTGCAGCGGTAGAGTTGCTGCCTCACAGCACCAGAGACCCGGGTTCAATTCCAACTACGGGCGCTGTCTCTACAACATTTGTACGTTCTCCCCTTGAACTGCGTGGGTTTTCTCCGGGTGCTCCGGTTTCCTCCCACACTCCAAAGACAAGCAGGTTTGTAGGTTAATTGGCTTCTGTAAATTGTAAATTGTCCCCAGTGCGTGTTGGATGGTGCTAGGGTAGGGGGTGATCATTGGTCGATGGGCCGAAGGGCCTGTTTCCACGCTGTATCTCTAAAACTAAAACCTCCAGGTGGCGGCCTACTGCATCAAATGACCGCACTTTAACATTTGCTGTTTCCTTCCCTGAAATATATATCCGACAATTTTGTCCATCACAAACTTCTCAGTTGTGCCCACTGGGCCCAGGGCCAGGACATTATGTACATACGTCAAGGTGCATTGGTCTTACTTGGACCATTCAGTCAGAGAAATGAGTTCAGATCCCACGACAGCAACTGTGGAAATTATATTCCAGCAATTACGTCCATCGGCAATAAAAAGCTAGTTTCAGTTAATGGTGCCCATGGCAATTTATTGGACCGTCATATTAACCTATCTGGGTAATTTGTCCTTCAGATGAAATGGACACAAAAAGCTGGAGTAACTCAGCGGGACAGGCAGACTGATCAGTCTGAAGAAGGGTCTCGACCCGAAACGTCACCCATTCCTTCTCTCCAGAGACGCTGCCTGTCCCGCAGAGTTACTCCAGCGTTTTGTGCTTGTCTTAGGAGTACTGTGAGTTGTTAACGCTGAGAGTGTTTTGACTGATCGCGGGAGAGCTCCTTTAGGTCACTCCACTGAGCCACTCGATGGTTTGTTTTCATCCTTGCCATTTGACGGTTTAGTTTGGCAATACGGTGGCCAGTCTATCTCGGGGCCTGCTGAATGAAGATTGCAACTATGAGTATGAGAAAAATACCGCTCGATTGCCAAATGAAACTGTCAACCGAAGCCAGCCCTGCCCAGCAACCTCACTGGAAGATAAGCACTCAGGCAGCAGATTGCTGCTAAGGCCTCCTGCCTCTCTATCTTGTGAGTCAAGAGCATGCAGTAAGGGGCATCCTACATCGACATCACAGATGGGGGTTTTTTTTTTTACAACTTTATGGAATTAACCGAGAAAGAATTAGATTAAAACAGCAGAATGTAGAAACAAAGAACTGCAGATACTGGTTCACAAAACTATACACAAGGTGCCAGAGTAACTCAGCGGGTCAGGCAGCATCTGTGGAGAACATGGATAGGTGACGTTTCACAGAGTGCTGGAGTAACTCAGCGGGTCAGGCAGCATCTGTGGAGAACATGGATAGGTGACGTTTCACAGAGTGCTGGAGTAATTCAGCGGGTCAGGCAGCATCTGTGGAGAACATGGATAGGTGACGTTTCACAGAGTGCTGGAGTAACTCAGCGGGTCAGGCAGCATCTGTGGAGAACATGGATAGGTGACGTTTCACAGAGTGCTGGAGTAACTCAGCGGGTCAGGCAGCATCTGTGGGGAACATGGATAGGTGACGTTTCACAGAGTGCTGGAGTAACTCAGCGGGTCAGGCAGCATCTGTGGAGAACATGGATAGGTGACGTTTCACAGAGTGCTGGAGTAACTCAGCGGGTCAGGCAGCATCTGTGGAGAACATGGATAGGTGACATTTCTGGGCGGAACCTTCCTACAGACTGATTGTACCAGGGGGAAGAAAGCTGGAAGAGAGGTGGGGCGAGTCAAAGTCAGACGAGTGATAGGTGGATACATGGATCTATTTATGTTCTCCAGAGATGCTGCCTTACCTGCTGAGTTATTCCAGCACGTTGCATCTTTAAATCGCACACATCCAGATTCAGGGACAGTTTCTTCCCAGCTGTTATCAGACAACTGAACCATCCTACCACAACCAAAGAGCAGTGCTGAACTACTATCCACCTCATTGGTGACCCTCAGACTATCTTTGATCAGATTTCACTGTACCTCGGTACACGTGACAATAAGGCCTGGATAGAGTGGATGTGGAGAGGATGTTTCCACTAGTGGGAGAGTCTAGGACCAGAGGTCACAGCCTCAGAATTAAAGGACGTTCCTTTGGGAAGGAGATGAGGAGGAATTTCTTTAGCCAGAGGATGATGAATCTGTGGGATTCTTTGCCACAGACGGCTGTGGAGGCCAAGGGAGTGGGTGTATTTAAGGCAGAGATAGATAGATTCTTGATTAGTGCGGGAGTCAGGGCTTATGGGGAGAAGGCAGGAGAATAGGGTTAGGAGGGAGAGATAGATCAGCAATCAGTGAATGGCGGAGTAGACTGGATGGGCTGAATGGCCTAATTCTGCTCCTATCACTTATAAACTAAACCGAACTGAGATGATGCCTGACCTGCTGAGTTATGCCTATCCATGTTCCTCAGAGATGCTGCCTGACCCACTGAATTAGGCCAGCACTTTGCATCTTCGAAACAGCAGACCTTTTAAACTGAATGTGTAGCAAGGAACTGCAGATGCTGGCTTACACCGAAGGTAGAGACAAGGGTGAAGAAGGGTCTCTCCCCATTCCTTCTCTCCAGAGATGCTGCCTGTCCTGCTGAGTTACTGAAGCATTTTGTGCCGATCCTTTTAAACAGAAACTCGCCTGAAAGCCATCCCTGCGAGCAATGATGGTTAGCACTACCCTCCCCCCCCCCCCCCCCAGCACTCCTGTTCGTACGTCTCTGAATCCAAGGTATCTGGCAGATCGTCCTGAAACATTTACCATCTGTCGTGGAGAGGCTGGCGTGAGTGATGGAGGATGGTGTGCAGCCTCCTACAAACAAAGAGCCTGTCTCAGCCACGCTTGCTCACACAGCTGTGTGCCTCCGATATTTAAAAGCGGATCATTGACAGGGACTGGCCATTGAAAAGGGCCCCGAGACTCAACATCTCGGGCGAAAAGGAGCTTTCAATAATTGAAGCGCCTGCTTTAAGCATCGGAGGCCTGTCGTAAAACCCCACAGTTTTATCGACTCCAAATTGGCCCCGTCCCGATTGGAGAAAATTAACAAAGCTTCTAGTTACAATTACAAAAAAAAAAGCAGCACAAATATCGCAGGGATAAGAGTTATAAATCCCTCTCTTCAGGATCAGAAACCCTGGCACGGTGATTGCTTCAATATGTTGAAGGCAGCTAATTGAATATTAAGGGATTTAAAGGCAGTTACGAGGTTGGCTGGTGGAGGCGTTCTTTCATAAACAGTGATTATTATGCTGCTGCTGCTGCTGCCTTGCACCTTTGCTTAAAAACACTCCACCCTGGGCCTTGCCGGGCTCCCCAGTTGGGCTGGGCCGAAGGGCCATGCAGAGTGACGCAGCCGTCAGATCTGGTGCTTCCCCTCAGCTCCGGTGACGCAGGATCGATCCTGGGCTCCCCTGCTCTCTGTGTGGAGTTTGCACGTTCTCCCCACGACTGTGTGGGTTTTACTCCGAGTGCTCTGGCTTTCTCCCACATCCTAATGGGGCTGATTAATTGACTAGAACATAGGAGCATACCACACAGGAACATGGAACATACAACATAGAACACACAACATAAAACATGCAACATAGAACATACAGCATAGAACATACATGATATAACATACAACATAGAACATAAAACAAAGATCATAAAACACATAACAAAACATAGAACATACAACATGGAACATGGAACATACAACATGCAACATACAACATACAACAAAGAACATAAAACATATAACAAAGAGAACACAACATGGAACATAAATAATAGATCAGAACATGGAACAGAACATAGAACATGGAACACGGAACACAGGACATAGAAAAGTACAGTGTGGAAATACTTCCTTGGAAGGCTTGGGAAGTTCTGCATGTACCCAACAACTCTCACCAACTTCTACACGTGTAGTATTTTTATCGGGACGCATCACAGCTTGGGTTTGGGAACAGCTCCATCCAAGACCACGAGAAATTGCAGAGAAATGTGGACACACAAACCAACCTCCCTTCCATCGACTCCATCTACACCTCACGCTGCCTCAGCAAGGCCAGCAGCATCATCAAGGACCAGTCTCACCCCAGCCACTCCCTCTTCTCCGCTCTCCCATCAGGCAAGAGGTACAGAAGTGTGAAAACGCACACCTCCAGATTCAGGGACAGTTTCTTCCCAGCTGTTATCAGGCAACTGAACCATCCTACCACAACCAGAGAGCGGTCCAGAGCTACTATCTACGTCATTGGAGACCCTTGAACTATCTTTAATTGGACTTTACTGGACTTGCGCTGAACATTATTCCCTTTATCATGTATCTGTACATGTGGACCGCTCAATAGGAATCATGTCTCATCTTTCCGCTGACTGGTTGGCACTCAATGAGTTTTGGGTGACGTTTGGGAAGGAATGGGTGACGTTTTTCACTGTACCTCGGTACACGTGACAATAAACTAAGCAAAAATAAAGCTATAAAACCATACTCTCATGATGAATGCCTCCGTCGTTGATTCTTAAAATGCCCATAAGTGCTTTAATGATTGGCTTAAGTGTAATGAACAACTGGAGTTTGGGAGCAGTAAATTGGACAGCTGATTTATTTTTGTGCATTTTAGACCCTCAACCAAAATCAAAATTGTTCCTTATTGTCAATAGAGAATAGATGCAGGAGGAGGCCATTTGGCCCTTTGAGCCAGCACCGCCATTCAATGGGATCATGGCTGATCAACCCCAATCAGTACCCCGTTCCTGCCTTCTCCCCATATCCCCTGACTCCGCTATCTTCTAGAGCCCTATCTACCTCTCTCTTGAAAGCCTCCAGAGAACCAGCCTCCACCGCCCTCTGAGGCAGAGAATTCCACAGACTCACAACACTCCGTGAGAAAAAGTGTTTCTTCGTCTCCGTTCTAAATGGCTTACCCCTTATTCTTAAACTGTGGCTCCTGGTTCTGGACTCCCCCAACATCGGGAACATGTTTCCCGCCTCTAGCGTGTCCAAACCCTTAATAATCTTACATGTTTCAATAAGATATGCATGGTCGAAATCACAAATTAGGTTGTCATTCATAGAGATAGTAAGGAAACATAACAGAATCCGTGTTTTGGAGGTCGACACTGTACTCTAACACTAAATTCTAACGAGGCTGAGGTTAAAAAAAAAAGATTAAAAATCTTGCAAATCATAATGTTATGCAAGAAACCGTTATTCAAACTTGACCACATCGGCAATGAAAATTGAAATATGTTTTGTGTTGCATAACTTGCTCAGTTGCTGCAAGAGATTACATAACATGGTCCTCATTAAGCAAAACCAACATGGAAGTTGAAGTGGAACCATTTCAAATGCCGTAAGACCATCTATAGAACATTATTTTGGATCCTTTCTATCCATCTATCAATGGCTTTCACTCCAACTCGAGGTTGAGTGGTGCCAACTGCTTCATCTTGTCCTGTCACTCTCTCCATTCCCAGCTAGCGTGCTAGCTCTGACCAGAAAGTTGACGTAATATACTCAGGGGCTGAATCCCTGGTGCTATGTTGGCCATCCATCACGATGCCGTTCTCTCCCATGGCGCCCTTTGTGTCTTTGCGTCTATTAAAGAACAATGAGTCCATTTTTTTCATTTGGACTTTATTTTGGTTGCTCAGTCCAGTCTGTTGTCATGTGTACTGTTGCGTGCTGTCCAGTCAGCAGAAAGACAATACACAATTGCAATTGAGCCATTTACAGTGTACAGATACATGATAAGGGAATAACGTTCAGTGCAAGGTAAAGTCAGTAAAGTCCGGTCAAGGATAGTCCGAGGGTCACCAATGAGGTGGATAGTAGTTCAGGACTGATCTCTGGTTGTGGTAGGATGGTTCAGTTGGACTACAAAGATTGTTTATCTGCTACTATGGACTGGTTACCAAGTATTACTAAATATTACTTGATTATGTTATTGATTGCATATTTATTTGTGTGTTCTTCATAAGTTTATGTTCATAAGTGATAGGAGCAGAATGAGGCCATTCTACTACTCCCCACCTCAATCAAGGCTGATCTATCTTCCCCTCTCAACCCCATTCTCCTGCCTTCTCCCCATAACCCCTGACACCCGTACTAGTCAAGAATATGTCAATCTTCACCTTAAAAATATCGATTGACGGCCTCCGCAGCCGTCTGTGGCAATGAATTCCACAGATTCACCACTCTCTAACTAAAGACATTCCTCCTCATCTCCTTCCTAAAGGAACGTCCTTTAATTCTGAGGCTGTGCCCTCTGATCCAAGACTCTCCCACTAGTGGAAACATCCTCTCCACATCCACTCTGTCCAGGCCTTTCACTATTCAGTAAGTTTCAATTAGGTCTCCCCCACGTCCTTCTATACTCCAGTGAGTACAGGCCCAGTGACTTTAAATTCTCACCATATGTTCTTGTGTTGCCTTGCGGTGTCAGGCCTTCTGAACAGTCCTACCACAACCTAGGATATTGTCCAATTCACCTTTACCCCATTGCGGACATTGGACTCTCTGTCTCTGGAACTGGTGCACTACAATGCTGAGAACTATATTCTGCACTCTCTATCTTATCTGACTGAGTCTGAAGAGTCTGAAGAAGGGTCTCGACCCGAAAGGTCACCAATTCCTTCTCTCCAGAGATGCTGCCGGAACCTCTGAGTTACTCCAGCTTTTTGTGTCTCTCTTCTCTGTACTTCCCCTTTGCTCCGGGCAGGAGAAAGGGGAGGAGGTTTGGTTGGAAAGTTGGAGAAATCAGTGATCACAGCATTGGGTTGTAAACTATCCGAGCGGAATATGAGGTGCTCGACTTCCAGTTAGTGTGTTGGCTTCACACTGGCAATGGAAAGGCCAAGGACAGAATGGTTGGCATGGGAATGGGAAGAAGGGGAGTTAGCTTTCGGGAGATGCAGCAGGCTTTGATTCTCAACACCATAAACTGTGCTGTTTAGACCTTACACTAGAGATACAGCTCGGAAACAGGCCCTTCAGCCCACCTAGTCCTGCGCCGACAGTGATCACCCTGTATACTAGCACTATCCTACACACTGGGGACAATTGACAATTTGCCTAAGACAATTATCCTATAAGCCTGTACGTCTTTGGAAACCAGGGCACCCGGAGAAAACCCACACGGATTTCATGGACGTTTAGTTTAGTTTAGAGATACAGAGTGGAAACAGGCCCTTCGGCCCAGCGAATCCATGCCGACCAGTGATCTCCCCGTACACTAGCACCATCCTATACACACTAGGGACAATTTACAATTATACCAAAGCCAATTAACCTACAAAGCTGTATGTCTTTTGAGTGCGGGAGGAAACCGGAGCACCCGGAGAAAACCCACGGGAAGAACGTCCAAACTCCGTACAGACAGCACCGGTAGTCAGGATTGGACCCGGGTCTCTGGCGCTGTGAGGCAGCGACTCTACCACGCGCGGCCGTGCTGGGTTCTTCCACTGGGTTATCTTGGAACTTGAATTCATCTTGAAACTAAAACTCTGGCAGGATTTACTGTCTTAAACCACACACCACAGAATGTTCTAAATTCACACATGGGTCTCCCCCATGAGACTGAATATCTTGTAAACCCCTTTTATGTCTAATATAATTCATCTAATTTCTGTTGGAAATTTTCAGTAAAATCCTCACATTGCTGCGTCTGCCCAACTAATGCCCACCGACTTTCATTATTTTACTGATGCACACCACAGCTTTAAGCAACCCTCCATGGCCAGAGTGAGTCTCACCGCAAATTGGAGGAGCAGCACCTCATATTTTGCTTGGGCAGTTTACACCCCGGTGGTATGAACATTGACTTCTCCAATTTTAGGTAGTCCCTGCTTCCTCCCTCCTTCCCCTCCCCTTCCCAGCTCTCCCACAGCCCACTGTCTCCGCCTTTTCCTTTCTTCTTCCCTTCCCCCCTCCCCACCCCCGCATCAGTCTCGACCCGAAACCTCACCTATTCATTCACTCCATAGATGCTGCCTCACCCACTGAGTTTCACCAGCATTTTTGTCTACCTTCGATTTTCCCAGCATCTGCAGTTCCTTCTTGAACAGCTTTGAACACTGTTATTTTCTAGCGTGCATGGGTGGGAGATTCACAATTAAACCCCTGAAGATGGAAAAAGGTGCCACAAAATATTAACCACGAATATTTGCTGTTTCTGCAAAAAATCGCAACCAGACAAAGTCACTCCTTTAATGTGTAGGAAGGAACAGCAGATGTTGTTAGACACAAAATGCTGGAGTAACTCAGCGGGTCAGGCAGCATCTCTGGAGAGAAGCAATTGGTGATGTTTCGGATCGAGACCCTTCTTCAGATTATTATTATTTTATAATAATCATGTTTCATTGCACTGAAAAGATAACCATAGAACTTAAAACATAGAACAGTACAGCACAGAAAGAGGCCCTTCGGCCCCCAATGTCTGTGCTGTGCCGAACATGATGCCAAGACCAACTCTTATCATCCTGCACGTGATTCATGTCCCTCCATTCCCTGCATATCCATCTGCTCATCCATAAGTTTCTTAAATTCTAAATAACACCAATGGTCCGCCTTGCCTGCCACTAAATGAGGAAGTGCCATGTCTGAAAAAGGGAACAGACCCTCAACATTAACTGTCCATCTCCCTCCACTGATGCTACCTCACGCACTGAGTTCTTAAAGAGCTTCGCTATCTTTTGCTCAAGATTCCAGCATCTGTGGACTCTTGGTAGGCCTGGCACCCATACCAATCAAGAATCTATCTATCTCCATCTTAAATGTATCCACTGACTTGGCCTCCACAGCCTGCTGCGGTGATGAATTCTACGGATTCACCACCTTCTGACTAAAGAAATTCCTCCTCACCTCCTTTCTAAAGGTACATCCTTTTATTCTGAGGTTGATTCCTCTGGTCCGAGACTCTCCCACTAGTGGAAACAAGTGGACCCAAAATTCATTGCCACAGTCACCTGCGGAGGCCAAGTCAATGGATATTTTTAAGGTAGGGATTGTTGATTAGTACGGGTGTCAGGGGTTATGGGGAGACGGCAGGAGAATGTTGTTGGGAGGGAGAGATAGATCAGCCAGGATTGAATGGTGGAGTAGACCTGATGGGCCGAATGGCCTAATTCTGCTCCTATCACTTATGAATTTATGAACATGAATCACCCATCCTTATTCTGCAGAGATACTGCCTGGCCTGCTGGGTTACTCCAGCACTCTGTGCCTATCGCAGTTTGGAATTTCCCCATCAGTAACCGAGGTGGTTTTGTTGATTCATTGACAATGAGTTTCAGAAGCACTAACCGACAACTTTAGCACTGGTAGACAAGAATGCTGGAGGAACTCAGCGGGTGAGGCAGCATCTATGGAGCGAAGGAATAGGCGACGTTTCGGGTCGAGACCCTTCTTCAGACTTGCTGAGCAACGCCTGCTGAGTTACTCCAGCATTTTGTGTCTATCTTCAGTTTAAACCAGCACCTGTAGTTCCTTCCTACACAATCAGCAAAATAGTTTGGTTACTGATGGGGAACATCCAAACTGCGATAGACACAGAGTGCTGGAGTAACCCAGTGGATGGAGTCTGAAGAAGGGTCTCGATCCGAAACGTCACCTATTCCTTCGCTCCATAGATGCTGCCTCACCCGCTGAGTTTCTCCAGCATTTTTGGTCCACCTTCGATATTTTCTAGCATCTGCAGTTCTTTCTTAAACACTGTAGTGCTGGCCCCATTTCCTGAGGCTTCTTGCTTCCAACAAAGGCATCAGCACTCAGTTCCTTCCTTCTGAAGAGCTGCAACTGCTAACATGTGGGAAAGAAAGAAGAACAAAGGTTGACTTGCTTTTCCATTACACTTTGCCCAGGGGGACTCTGAATCTCTTTGCAGTTGCTGAAGAGCTTTTAAGCTGCAAAACAAGAAAGTTTACACACAGAAAGCTCCCACCACTAACAGGAAATAACAACTCAAATAGCAAGTTACTAGGATGGAGCTTACTCACCACTGCATAGATGACTGAAGAAGGGTCTCGACCCGAAACGTCGTCTATTCCTTCGCTCCATAGATGCTGCCGCACCCGCTGAGTTTCTCCAGCATTTTTGTCTACCATTGCATAGATGTCATCTCTCCGGACCTTATTCAGATTTCATGGAAGTTTAGTTTAGTTTAGTTTAGCGATTCAACGCGGAAACAGGCTTTTCGGCCCACCGAGTCCGCACCGGCCAGCGATCCCCGCACACTAACACTATCGCACACACTCTAGGGACAATTTTACAGTTATACCAAAACAATTAACCTACAAACCTGTACTTCTTTGGAGTGGGGGAGGAAACTGAATATCTTGGAGAAAACCCACCCAGGTCATGGGGAGAACGTACAAACTCCATACAGACAGCATCCGGAGTCAGGATCGAACCCGGGTCTCTGACGCTGTAAGGCAGCAACTCTACCGCTGCCAATTTCCAATGGGATTTCTTGTCTGAGAAAGATGAAGTTGCTAAACACTTCAACTCCCCCTCCCATTCCCACACTGACCTCTCTGTCCTGGGCCTCCTCCATTGTCAGAGTGAGGCCCAGCCTAAATTGGAGGAACAGCACCTCATATTTCGCTTGGGCAGCTTACACCCCAGCGGTATGAACATTGACTTCTCTAACTTCAAGTAGCCCATGCTTTCCCTCTCTCTCTCCGTCCCTCCCCCATCCCAGTTCTCCGACTAGTTTAAGTATCATCCTGATTAAATATTACTGATTGTACGCCTCGTTGTCACCTTCCCCTGAGCCAACAATGAACCATTCTACATTTAGATAGAGTCACAGAGTGATACAGTGTGGAAACAGGCCCTTTGGCCAACTTGCCCACACCGGCCAACATGTCCCAGCTACACCAGTCCCACTTGCCTGCATTTGGTCCATATCCCTCCAAACCTGTCCATGCACCTCTCTAACTGTCTCTTAAATGTTAGGATAGTCCCTAGCCTCAACTACCTCCTCTGGCAGCTCGTTCCATACAACCACCACCCATTGTGTGAAAATGTTACCCCTCAGATTCCTATTAAATCTTTTCCCCTTCACCTTAAACCTATTAAATAGGTTTAATTCTGGTCCTCAATTCACATATTCTGGGCAAGAGATTCTGTGCATCTAGCTGGAACTTTGTCCCTTTTGATCTGCGTTTTCACACCTTACCCTTCCATGTCTCCCTCTCCCCCGACTCTCAGTCTGAAGAAGGGTCTCAGCCCGAAACGTCACCCACTCCTTCTCTCCAGAGATGCTGCCTGTCCCGCTGAGTTACTCCAGCAGTCTGTGTCTGTCTACAAGATGAGGTGGGTTTGGAGGCCGTGGGATTAGGGTGTTGTGACGAGATGGTCACGGTAGTCAAGGTGATGACCCTAATGCTCGGTGATGGCTTCATTATACGGTGGTGTGTCCGTAGCTTCATCAAATAAACATGGGTAGTGTAGCCTGGGCTGCCCGGTGGCGCAGCGGTAGAGTTGCTGCCTCACAGCGCCAGAGACCCGGGTTCAATCCTGACTACGGGTGCTGTCCATACGGAGTTTGTACATTCTCCCTGTGACCTGGATGGACTTTCTCCGAAATCTTCAGCTTCCTCCCGCACTCCAAAGATGTACAGGTTTGAAGGCTAATTGGCTTGGTATAAATGTATATTGTCCCTAGTGTGTGTAGGATAGTGTTAATGTGCGGGGATCGTGGTCGGTGCAGAGATCGCTGGTCGGTGCAGAGGGCCTGATTCAATAGACAATAGACAATAGGTGCAGGAGTAGGCAATTTGGCCCTTTGAGCCAGCACCGCCATTCAATGTGATCATGGCTGATCATCCACAATCAGTATCCCGTTCCTGCCATCCCCATATCCCCTGACTCCGCTATCTTTAAGAGCCCTATCTAGCTCTCTCTTGAAAGTATCCAGAGAAACTGCCTCCACCGGCCTCTGAGGCAGAGAATTCCACAGACTCACCACTCACTGTGAGAAAATGTGTTTCCTCGTCTCCTTTTCTAAATGGCTTACTCCTTATTCTTAAACTGTGGCCCCTGGTTCTGGACTCCCCTGACATCGGGAACATGAGATGTTCAGCATCCTCCCGCACTCCAAAGACGTACAGGTTTGTAGGCTAATTGGCTTGGTATAAATGTATATTGTCCCTAGTGTGTGTAGGATAGTGTTAGTGTGTGGGGATCGCTGGTCAGTACGGAGTCGATGGGGCCGAAGGGCCTGATTCCGTGCTGTATCTCTAAACTAAACTAAACTAATTTTCGCTGCAAGACATTGACAAAGAGTCTAGAGTCAAGAGCGTTTTATTGTCATATGCTCTGAAACAGATCAATGACATTCTTACATGCACAAGCTCAAACGTGTAGGAAGGAACTGCAGATGCTGGTTTAAACCAAAGATAGACACAAAAAGCTGGAGTAGCTCAGCAGGACAGGCAGCATCTCTGGAAAGAAGGAATGGGTGACGTATCAATCGAGACCCTTCTTCAGATATGTAAATGTAGTACTCCGCAAACACCATAATAATGCTTTCAGGATAACCTGACAACAAGCCTGAGCCCGTAGAAACCTGGATGGGAAATAGGTGCCGGAGAAGGCCATTCGGCCCTTCGCACCAGCACCGCCATTCAATATGATCATGGCTGATCATCCAAAATCAGTGCCCCGTTCCTGCTTTTTCCCCACATCTCTTGATTCCGTTAGCCCGAAGAGCTAAATAGAATAGAATGGAATGCGTTTTATTGTCATTCAAACAGACAAGGTTTGAACGAATCTCTGCCAATTCTCACTGTGATTTCTACAATGAACATGAATTCATTAACTCAGTTCCCACGTCCGCAGACATGGAAGGGTCTCAGCCCGGAACGTCACCTATTCCTTCGCTCCACAGATGCCGCCTCACCCGCTGAGTTTCTCCAGCATTTTTGTCTACCTTCGATTTTTCCAGCATCTGCAGTTCCTTCTTAAACACAACGCCATCAGGCTATTAAACCTGGCTCGGACAAAACTCTGAACATTAATACCCCTCCATCTGTTATTTGCACTTTATTAATTTATTAATTAATGTGTGTATTTAAGTATATAACTGTAGTCAATGCCTACTATGTTCTGTTGTGCTGAAGCAAAGAAAGAATGTCATTGTCCTGTCAGGGACACATGACAATAAACTCTTTTGACTTTGACTTTTGATTTTGACAGCGCTGTGTGTCTCCAGCACTTTCTACTTTTATTATACTGGATTCACATTCCTTGCCAAGACGACGTCTTAATAGCACTTTGGCACAGCGGTGGAGCTGCTGCCTTACAGTGCCAGAGACCTGGCTGCGATCCTGACCTCAGGCGCTGTCTGTTCGGAGCTTGTCCCTGCGTGGGTTTTCTCCGGGTGCTCTGGTTTCCTCCAACACTCCAAAGACTTGCAGGTTCGTAGGTTAATTGGATTGGTGTAAATGCATAAATGTAAAATGGTCGCCAGTGTGTGCAGGGTAAGTGTTTTGGTCTGCTAATCTGAGGAAAGACATTCTTGCCATAGAGGGAGTACAGAGAAGGCTCACCAGACTGATTCCTGGGATGTCAGGACTTTCATATGAAGAAAGACTGGATAGACTCGGCTTGTACTCGCTAGCATTTAGAAGATTGAGGGGGGATCTTATAGCAACTTACAAAATTCTTAAGGGGTTGGATAGGCTAGATGCAGGAAGATTGTTCCCGATGCTGGGGAAGTCCAGAACAAGGGGTCACAGTTTAAGGATAAGGGGGAAGTCTTTTAGGACCGAGATGAGAAAAACATTTTTCACACAAAGAGTGGTGAGTTTGTGGAATTCTCTGCCACAGAAGGTAGTTGAGGCCAGTTCATTTGGCTATATTTAAGAGGTAGTTAGATGTGGCCCTTGTGGCTGAAGGGATCAGGGGGTATGGAGAGAAGGCAGGTACAGGATACTGAGTTGGATGATCAGCCATGATCATATTGAATGGCGGTGCAGGCTCGAAGGAACGAATGGCCTACTCCTGCACCTATTTTCTATGTTTCTATGTTTCTAATGTGCAGGGGTCGGCACGGGCTCGATGGACCGAAGGGCCTGTTTCCCGGCCGAGGGGTCCGAGAAACAGGCCCTTCGGCCCACCGAGTCCGCACCGACCCCCGCACATTAACTAAACTAAACTAAACCTCAAATTAACTAAATTAAACTAAACCTTTGAAGTCCCGGCCTGTCAGCCAACACAAACAACCCTGTCAGTCTGAAGACGGCAGGCCAGGGGTATCAGAGACCACACGTCAAGGGCCAGACTTACACACAAAGCCCATCCACATGTGACCAGGACCCCCGCCTGATCTCCTCGGCCATTAAGATGCAAATCTCTCCGAGGTTTATTTGTTGAAAGATAAAGCAAACCAGAGCGAGCCTTGTCCCGCTCCAGTGAAGCCTCTCAGGTTCCAACAGCTTTAACACAGCCATGAAAAAAGCACGCTCTATAAAAACGTAATTATAATAATGTTGGCTGATAATGGTTGCCACAGTTAGTGGCTCTCCATCAGAAATACTTCTCCTGCCTCCTCACTTTCATCTTTCATCAGAGTTTATGGGAAAGATTGACTAACTTTGCCCGATCCACTTTTACTCAACCCGCCAAAATAACATTATTATCTGTCAAGGCAAGCGAACCACTGATGCTTCTCACATTCCGACACTGTTTAATGAGCGGTAATAAATGTATCCCCTTCACTATATTTCTGGATGGGATGCGCCCTGCTCGTTATACTGTGGGGGGGGAGTTTGCTGGCCCAGCTCACTGCCCACTGGAACATTAACTGGAGTATTGGAAAATCAAAGAAGCAAAATTGGCGAGAAGCGAGGAAGAGGTTTAAGGAGCAATCCGCTCTGCGTAAAGTACTGGGGAGAACTTTATCGGAAACGTCGAAGCCAGAGAAATCACTTTGGGCGCACGGGTTTCACGGCACAAATAAACTGTAAGGTTATTTTAAGGCTATTCCGCCCTTAATTTAGTTTAGTTTAGTTCAGAGATACAGAGCGGGAAATAGGCCCTTCGGCCCACCGAGTCCCCTGCCGACCAGCGACCCCCCCCCCCCCCCCCCCCCCCTGCATCCTACACACACTAGAGGCAATTTAGCCAACACATCTGTACGACCTTTTCTCACAGAGAGTTGTTAGTCTGTGGAATTCTCTGCCTCAGAGGGCGGTGGAGGCCGGTTCTCTGGATGCTTTCAAGAGAGAGCTAGATAGGGCTCTTAAAGATAGCGGAGTCAGGGGATACGGGGAGAAGGCAGGAACGGGGTACTGATTGGGGATGATCAGCCATGATCACATTGAATGGCGGTGCTGGCTCGAAGGGCCGAATGGCCTCCTCCTGCACCCATTGTCTATTGTCTATTGTCTATTGACTTTGGGATGTGGGAGAAAACCGAAGCACCCAGAGAAAACCCACGAGGTCACGGGGAGAACGTGCAAACTCCGTACAGACAACACCCAAGATCCGTATTGAACCCGGGTCTCCGGCGCTGTGAGGCAGCAACTCTACCGCTGCGCCTCTGTGATGCCTTTCTTGTATAATTACAGTACGATGTCCCTGTTCCCTGTTCCCGTTCTCAATTCCTCTTGCTACGAAGATCTATCTTGTTAACTGCTGGCTGCACCTGCACAGGAACAAAACGCACAGCTGGAGGAACTCAGTGGGTCAGGCAGCATCCGTGAGGAGGGGAAATGGACAGCTGGCGTTTCAGATTGATGGAGTGGAGGAGGGGGGAAAGCTGGGAGAGGAAGGGTGAGGGGAATGAGTGGAGCAAGAGCAGACGTCTGCAAGTTTGGCTTGTGGACAAAAATACCACAATTACGTTGGACATTAATGGTTCCCAATCTAAAACAATTTAAATAACATGTAACATTTCAGTTTTGCCCAGCAAAATAGATTAGCAGGCATTCATCCACGCATTTTACTACATACTCCATATCTGTGCTCACTACCTCAATCAATTTAAGTCACTTTGAACCTGCCATGGTTTCAACTAGTGTCTGAAGAAGGTTCCCGACCCAAGATGTCACATGTCCATTTC
Organism: Okamejei kenojei; assembly: GCA_035221665.1. Taxonomy (NCBI): domain Eukaryota; kingdom Metazoa; phylum Chordata; class Chondrichthyes; order Rajiformes; family Rajidae; genus Okamejei; species Okamejei kenojei. Next base: position 2,778,208 of record CM069157.1, read on the forward strand.
ACCCACAGCTGCTTCCTGACGCTCTGAGTTCCTCCAGCACTTTGTTTTTTCAAGAAAGAGTTAGATTTAGCTTTTAGGGGTAACAGGATCCAGGGATATGGGGAAAAAGCAGGAACGGGGTACTGATTCTGGATGATCAGCCATGATCACAGTTAATGGCGGTGCTGGCTTGAAGGGCCGAATGGCCTACTCAATAGACAATAGGCAATAGACAATAGGTGCAGGAGTAGGCCATTGGGCCCTTCGAGCCAGCACCGCCATTCAATGTGATCATGGCTGATCATCCCCAATCAGTACCCCGTTCCTGCCTTCTCCCCGTATCCCCTGACTCTGCTATTTTTAAGAGTCCTATCTAGCTCTCTCTTGAAAACATCCAGAGAACCTGCCTCCACCGCCCTCTGAGGCAGAGAATTCCACAGACTCACCACTCTCTGTGAGAAAAAGTGTTTCCTCGTCTCATGCACCTATTGTCTATTCTATTGATTGAGAATGACGTGCTTGCCCTCCAGGTTCTGAGGGTTGATGAGACCTTTGTGGGTGAAATCCCACACAGATCATGGGGAAAACGTACAAACACCACACAGGCAGCGCCCGTAGTCGGGATCAAACTCGAGTCTCTGGCGCTGTGAGGTAGCAACTCTACCGCTGCACTTTAATCTTGGGCTATAAACCTATTGGACTTGTTTTTACATTAAGTTTCAGTATCTTAGTCAGAGAAGACAGCTTTTTGGGTTAACCCGAATGAGATCTGTCTGCAGTCTAATCGCAGTGCTTTCTCTCTCCGATTAAGACGGCCACTTTGTTTGTCAGTTTGGCATCTTTCTCAAGCACTTTCCAACCAATAAAGTATATTTGCTGTGAAGTCACGATTATTAAATGGGGAATGTGGTAAACACATATTATTTAGACGCATCACAGCTTGCGGTCGGGAACGGCTCCGTCCAAGACCACAAGAAATTACAGAGAATTGTGGACGCAGCCCAGACCGTCACACAAACCAACCTCCCTTCCATCGCCTCCATCTGCACCTCACGCTGCCTCGGCAAGGCCAGCAGCATCATCAAGGACGAGTCGCACCCCCGGCCACTCCCTCTTCTCCCCTCTCCCATCGGGCAAGAGGTACAGAAGTGTGAAAACGCACACCTCCAGATTCAGGGACAGTTTATTCCCAGCTGTTATCAGGCAACTGAACCATCCTACCACAACTAGAGATCGGTCCTGAACTAGACTCGACCTCATTAGTGATCCTCAGACTATCTTTGGTGAACTCAGACTTTGGTGAACACAAAATGCTGGAGTAACTCAGTGGGAATTTGGAATGTGGGAGGAAACCAGAGCACTCAGAGAAAACCCACGCCGTTCAGTTCCAGTTTCAGGGTCAGTTTCAGTTTATTGTCACGTGTACCGAGGTACAGTGAAAAGCTTTTGCTGCGCGCTAACCGGTCAGCGGGAAGACAACACATGATTACAATCAAGCCACTCGCTGTGTGGAGATACAGGATAACGGGAATAACGTTTAGTGCCAGTAAAGTCCGATTAAATGTACAGGAAGGAACTGCAGACGCTGGTTTAAATCGAAGATAGACACAAAATGCTGGAGTAACTCAGTGGGACAGGCAGCATCTCTGGAGAGAAGGAATGGGTGACGTTTCGGTTCGAGACCCTTATTTCCCACCTTGGCTACATCATCAGGCAGCTCGTTCCTGTATAGCCACAACTTACTGAGTGAAAAAGTTGCCCGTCAGGGACCAGTTAATTCCTTCCGCTCTAAGGTCGCTAACTTTCTCACTCCCAAATAAAGGACAAAAGGTCAAAATATGGGACAAATTCCCGACGGCAATTCATCGACCGACTCGGCCGTGGCTGGGTGAATGATGAGTTGTCCCGGGTGCTGGACTGCACACAAAGCCCAGCCGGCGGGCCAGCTGAGGAGTTTTGGTCACCCCATCCAAAGTCTGGCACCCCATCCACCTCATGAACCGATGGTCGGCCATGAGAAGGAGGGGTGGTGGTCTCGGCGGTAAGCGAAGGTCCAAAGGTCGGACAGCTGGCCGGGCTGCCGACTGACCGACGGGGCCACGGGCGAGGCGCTGCTGCTGCTGCTGCGGCTGCACTCCATGGGCTGCACTACGTCGGGACGGGTGAGGCAGGGCCGGACGCTGCGCTCCAACCCGACAGTCCCCTCGACCCGAGTAGTAGCGGTCAAATACGGGGACAAGGGCGGTCCAGTACGGGATAAACCAATTTAACCCAATATACGGGATGTTGCGGCTAATACGGGACAGTTGGCAACCCTAGTCCCCTCTCACTTTGAATCTCTGTCCTCTGGTCCTTGAATCCCCATCTCTGGTGAAGAGGCTCCGTGCGTTCACCATTTCTATCTCCCTCATGAGTTAAGGGGCTGTCCCACTGCGGCGACCTAATTGGCGAGTTTAGAAGAGTTTAGAAGAGTTTGAAAAAATGTCATGTTGAAGACCTCCTTCAACTATGTTGAAGACTATCTTCGACTAACTTCGGGAAAATTGGACACGGAATAATGGAGAATGAAGACGACCTCCTTCGACCTCCTTCAACTATGATGAAGATTATCTACGACTATCCACGACTACCCTCGATTACCTACGCCTAACATGCCAACCTACTACGACCTATCTCGACTAAACCCACGAGTAAAAAAAATCTTGATTTTTTTCCATGGCAACCTTTTTTTACTCGCGGACATTTTTCAGCAGGTTGAAAAATACGCCGAGACCTAGCTGAGGCCTTGAGTATGCGGGGACTACTCCCGAGCATGAAGGAGAGTTACAGAGACTTTCTAGGACCTCGTGTGGACCATGCTGCGAGTACGAGTCGAGGGCAAACTCGCCAGAACTCGCGGATTAGTTTGCCGCAGTGGGACAGCCCCTTTATACACCTCTGTGATATCAGCTCTCCACCTCCTGCACTCCAAGGCATAAACCCCAAGCCTGCCCAACCTCTCCCTGCAGCTCAGGCTCTCGAGTCCTGGAATCTTTCATTACATTTGCTTTATTTTTACGCTGCAAAAGTGCTGAGTAACTTCTACCGAATTATTAAAACATATTTCCTACTGTTGCTATTGACTTTTATCTTTCAGTTTATTTTAAGCAGCGCGGATAATATCATTGTGTTACACGCTGCAGAACAGGATGTACTGCAGGCAGTTTTTTGCAAGGCAGTTTTTTGTCAATGATTTATGGATTTTCCATAATATTTCAGAGCAGAATTGATTTTTTTTTTTGCATTCTCCTTACGCCAGTTTTGGCCTATTTATTGTGACTCAAAGTCCAGATGCTTGTAGATAGACACAAAATGCTGGAGTAACCCGGCGGGTGAGGCAGCATCTCTGGAGAGAAGGAATGGGGGACGTTTTTCAGGTCGAGACCTGACTGTATAGGTTTGTAGGTTAATTGACCTTCAGTTTAAACCAGCATCTGCAGTTCCTTCCTATACTTTATGAGAGAGAGTTAGATTTAGCTCTTGGGGCTATGGGAATCGAGGGATATGGGGAAAAAGCCAGAACGGGGTACTGATTTTGGATGATCAGCCGTGATCATATTGAATGACGGTGCTGGCTCGGAGGGCTGAATGGCCTACTGTTGCACCTATTTTCTATGTTTCTCTGTTTCTATGTTTCTATGAGTTGTCCCGGGTTTGTGGAAACACAAGGAGATGCAGATGCTGGAATAGTGCGCAAAAATAAAGGCCGTGTTTCTCGAACACCACCTTTACAACTATGCGGACGACATACTTGATGGGCCGAATGGCCTGATTCTGCACCGAAACAATACTAGACCAAACTAAACCATTGTGTAGGAAGGAACTGCAGATGCTGGTTTACACTGAAGATAGTCACAAAATGTTGGAGTAACTCAGCGGGTCACGCAGCATCTCTGCAGAGAGAGGAATGGGTGACATTTCGGAGGAGGGTCTCGGCCCAAAACGTGGCCCTTTCCTTCTCTCCAGAGATGCTGCCTCACCTGCTGAGTTACTCCAGCATTTTGCGTCTACCCAAATGCAAGTTGTCTCCTCCACACTGGGGTGCCAATTAACCTACATGGCAGCAGAAGATATAATTAGTTTAGTTTAGTTTAGAGATACAGCATGGAAACAGGCCCTTTGGCCCACCAAGTCAACCCCGACCATCGATCACCTGTTCACACTAATTCTATCTTATCCTACTTTTCCTTCTCTCCAGAGATGCTGCCTGTCCCGCTGGGTTACACCAGCGTTTTGTGTCCATCTTCGGTGTAAACTAACACATTGCCAAAGCAGCGGGATGGACATTACTCTCCGCAGCAAAGACACAGGCAGCTAACAGCAGAGCCCGTGTCTGAATCAACAGTCGGGACAAAAGAAACATACAGCTGCCATGGTAGTGGCGTGTGGGTTGTTGCCTGGTGACCATTCGTGCCGTCCTGGTGCGTTGCGGGATCAAGCCCACGGGCGGTGCTTTGTTTGGCTCCAGGGGTGGGTTGTCAAGTTGGCAGGCCGATTGCACCAAGCTGCTCGGCGGGGAGCTGGGAAAGTAAAGAAAACTGTGCAAGAATGAACTGCAGATGCTGGTTAAAATCACAAGTAGACACAAAGTGCGCCAATACGTCATCACGCCGCGAACCTTTCGGTGACCTGATACGTCAGTCAATGTTGCCGGCAGCTGCCAGAAAAATCGGCAAGTGGGACAGGCCCTGTAGGTTCACCAGGCCTTTTTATTCGAACTTAGCGTCAGTGTGGGTAGGGTCTTGGTCGCTGTGTTCGGGGAGAGGCGCTGTCAAGCCGGAAAGGGTGCGGAGAAGATTCACGAGGATAGGCGCAAAATGCTGGAGTAACTCAGCGGGTGAGGCAGCATCTCAGGAGAGAAGGAATGGGCGACGTTTTGGGTCGAGACACTTCTTCAGACTGGGTAATTGTGATAGTCATCTCAGAGCAAAGCAGTAACATTTCCTCAGTGTTTAAGAAGGAACTGCAGATGCTGGAAAATCGAAGGTAGACAAAAGTGCTGGAGAAACTCAGCAGGTGCGGCAGCATCTATGGGGCGAATGAAATAGGCAACATTTCGGCCCGAAACCCTGAAGGGTTTCGGCCCGAAATGTTACCTATTTCCTTCCTGAAGGGTTTCCGCATCTATGGAGCGAAGGAAATAGGCAACGTTTCGGCCCAAAACGTTACCTATTTCCGTCCTGAAGGGTTTCGTCCCGAAACGTTGCCTATTTCCTTCACTCCACAGATGCTGCTGCACCCGCTGAGTTTCTCCAACACCTTTGTCACTTTGACTGTCGAGTTGCTGTTAAGAGTACATTTCTTGCTGCCTCATTTTTAACTTGTGATGCCACATCTAAAGTAGCGCCCAGCAGCACAAAACAATCCTTCACGCTCCCCGCTGAAATTAGTCCCAACGGCAGCATTGACTTTCTGGCTCCCGACCCATTCCTGATGCCTGGGAACCAAGTGTAAACCAACAAAGGCGGCCAAGGAGATGCCGGGGGGGGGGGGGGAATCTGTACCATCAGACTTGCCTGTGATCGTCCAAAATCGCAGAAGAATGCTCACATGTACGGGTGCACAGTGGCGCAGCGGTAGAGTTGCTGCCTCACAGGGCCAGAGACCCGGGTTCGAACCCGGCTAAGGGTGCTGTCTGTACAGAGTTTGTACGTTCTCCCCGTGACCTGCGTGGGTTTTATCCGAGATCTTCAGTTTCCTCCCACACTCCACAGACGTACAGGTTTGTAGGTCAACCGGCTTGGCATGAATGTACATTGTCCCCAGCGTGTGTGTAGGATAGTGTTATAAGGGCGTGACTCACTTGCCGATTTCGTCGGCGACATCATTGACTGACGTATCAGGTCACTGAAAAAGTCGCGGCATGATGTGGCGTGATATGGCGTGACGCGGCGTGACGACGTATTGACGCGCGGTGTTTCTTCAAGCGTCGCAACATTTTTTTTCTCGCCGCTGGATTTCGAAACGTTCAAAATCTTTCGGCCAGCCTGATACGTCAGTCAATGACGCCAGCAGTCGCCGAAATAATCGCCAAGTGGGACAGGCCCTTTTGTGTGTGGGGATCGCTGGCCAATGAGGACTTGTTCCACTGAAGGGCCCGTTTCTGCGCTGTATCTCTAAACTAAATTAAACTCAAATTAATTTCTATTCATTTGACAATAAATTACCTTTTAACCTTTAACAATGGAAAATATTCCTGTATTTTCTGTAAACACAGAAAGGAGGAAATAGTGTTGTGATCCTTATTTATGTTGGAATCTGCCAACACAAGGTGTGTTTGGACTGAACACATCAGCAAGGTGAGCTGTGTAGGAAGGAACTGCAGATGCTGGTTTACACCAAAGTTAGCCACAAAATGCTGGATTAACCCAGCGGGACAGGCAGCATCTCCGGATAGGAGGGATAGGTAATGCTTCCGGTCCAGACCCTTCTTCAGACTGAGAGTCAGGGGAGAGGGGGACATAGAGATATGGAAGAGTAAAGTGTGAAAACGAAAAATCAAAGGAGATGAAGTTCACGGGAAATATAGAATGGTTCGTTGTTGGCTGTAGGGATGGTTACAACGGGGCATACAAACAGGAGGACAGTGAAACTAGTGGGGAAGGGGATGGAGAGAGAGGGAAAGCACAGGGTTACTTGAAGTTAGAGAAGTCAATGTTCATACCGCTGGGGTGTAAGCTGCCCAAGCGAAATATGCGGTGCTGTTCCTCCAATTTGCGCTGGGCCTCACTCTGACAGTGAAGGAGGCCCAGGACAGAAAGGTCAGTGTGGGAATGGGAGGGAGGGGGAGTTGAAGTGTTTAATCCCTCTAAAGCCATGATCAATACAACATGTTATACTTTGGTTTGTCAATCCTGGGCAGATCAGGCACAATAAATGGTGGAGCTCGGAGGAATGTTGTTCACCAGATGAACCAACAGATGGAGGTACATTGATTCAGAGAGGCGACACAGACCTTCACAAGTTCCCGGGATGGCGGGACGGTCATATGCTGAGAAAATGGAGCGGCTGGGCTTGTATACTCTGGAGCTTAGAAGGATGAGAGTGGATCTTATTGAAACATATAAGATTATTAAGGGTTTGGACACGCTAGAGGCAGGAAACATGTCCCCTACGTTGGGGGACTCCAGAACCAGGGGCCACAGTTTAACAATAAGGGGTAAGCCATTTAGAACGGAGTTGAGGAAACACTTTTTCACACAGAGAGTTGTGAGTCTGTGGAATTCTCTGCCTCAGAGGGCGGTGGAGGCCGGTTCTCTGGATGCTTTCAAGAGAGAGCTAGAGAGGGCTCTTAAAGATAGCGGAGTCAGGGGATATGGGGAGAAGGCAGGAACGGGGTACTGATTGTGGATGATCAGCCATGATCACTTGAATGGCGGTGCTGGCTCGAAGGGCCGAATGGCCTACTCCTGCACCTATTGTCTATTTGGACTTGAATTATCCATTAAAGGGCGGCACAGTGGTGCAGCGGGTAGTGCATCCAAAACATCACCCATCCTTTTCCGCGGGGAGAACGTACAAACTGCGTACGGACAGCACCCGTGCTCGGGATTGAACCCGGGTCTCTGGCGCGGTAAGGCAGCAACTCTACCGCTGCGCCACCGTGCCGCCCCAATCTTAATCAATAGCGTGGCCTTATAATGATGCGGCATTTTCTTGCAACAATTCCTCGTGCTGCCCTGGAAAGGAATCATTGAATAATTGCATTTGAAATGTAACCGGGGAAATATAGCTTATCATTACTATAATAACTGCAATAATATTACCCGCTGGCTGGAATAGTATTCCATTACACATTGATTTTATTGCAATGAGTTTGTTATTTATTTATAAGTATTTAATAGCACTGTAGCCACTTAGAATAAAGCATGTTCCACTTAAGTAAGTCTGAAGAAGGGTCTCGACCCGAAACGTCACCCATTCCTTTTCTCCAAAGATGCTGCCTGTCCCGCCGAGTTGCTCCAGCTTTTTGTGAATATCTTCTATTTAAGTAAACTGCTGGAAATTTCAGCCAACTATGTGTCGCTTTCCCAAAGGCTTCCTTGGCAAAGTTTGGTTGTATCTGAATCAAATATATTTACATTCCCTGAGTTTCATTCCCAATCTCATTTGAGCTAAAATGAAAAAGCAAAGTGCTGAAAACTGCGTCCATTTTTCAGTGTGGGAAGGAACTGCGGATGCTGGTTTAAACCAAAGTAGACACAAAATGCTGGAGTAACTCAGCGGGACAGGCAGCATTTCTGGAGAGAAGGAATGGGTGACGTTTCGGGTCGAGACCCTTCTTCAGGTCGACCCACAACGTCACACAAAAAGTCAGTGGAGAGGGAGACACAGAGATACTGTCAGTCTGAAGAAGGGTCTCGACCCGAAACATCACCTATTCCTTCTCGCCAGAGATGCTGCCCGTTACTTCAGCATTTGGTGTCTACCTTGGAGAGACACCAAATGCTTCCTACACTTTTTCAGCTGCGAGACCCTTCCTCAGACAGAAGCTGTTTTCCAGGGTGGAAATATCAATGACTAGGGGCTCAGCTTCAAGGTGAGAGGGGCAAAGTTGAAAGGTTATGTGTGGGGCAGTATTCTTTAACACAGAGGGTTTGAGATGTACCTAACCCTGCTTCAGGTGGTGGAGACAGATAGGATAGTGGCGTTTAAGAGGCTATTGGATAGGCAGATGGCTACGCAGGGAATGGAGAGATACGGACCACGTGCAGGCTGAGGAGATTAGCTTAACTTGGCATCATGTTCGGGACAGACATTGTGGGCTGAAGGGCCTGTCCGTCTGCTGCACAGTAATATGTTCTGCATCCTATGATTGTGTTGGATGATTCTTGCGCATTTTGTCCTGATTTTCAGAAACACAAACCATCAGGAACGTCAGCCATTCCATTTGTCCTTATTTCACTTTCAAATTGTCCCCAGTGTGAGGATGGAGCTAACGTGCGGGGGTCGCTGGTTGGCACGGACCCTTTGGGCCGAAGGGCCTGTTCCTGCGCTGTATCTCCAAACTAAACTAAAAACTAATCACTGATGTCGGGACATACCAGGCAACTGAGGTCAGTTGTGGCCGGCCCTGATTGGTCCTGGTCTTTTCTCACCCCCACCCCACCTTCTATTTTCAGTCTGAAGGAGGGTCCCGACCCGAAACCTCACCCACCCTTTGTCTCCAGAGATGCTGCCTGACCCGCTGAGTTACTCCAGCATTTTGTGTCCACCATAGATTTGTGTTTAATGTCGGGAGAAGTTTGGGAACGTTTAATTTACCACATTTATATGTGGGTAGACGAGATTAGTTTTATAAGATCATAAGGACACAAGGAATAGGAGCAGAATTAGGCCATTCGGCCCATCAAGTCTACTCCGCCATTCAATCATGACTGATCTATCTCTCCCTCCTAACCCCATTCTCCTGCCTTCTCCCCACAACCTCTGACACCCGCACTAATCAATATCTTGGCATGATGCCCAGCATGGGTATTGTGGGCTGAAGGGCCTGCTCCAGCGCTGGACAGATCTCTGGCACGCACAAAATGCTGGAGCGACTCAGCGGGTGAGGTAGCGTCTCCGGAGAGAAGGAATGGCCGGCGTTTCGGGTCGAGACCCTTCTGCAGACTGATGTCTGATGTGTCGAGACCTTTCTTCAGACTGATGTGATCTTTGCTGATGGATGTTCGATGTAATTCACGATTCACAGCTGGACGTGGACTTGACACTAGGCAAGCAGAGACTTATCTACTGATCCGTTAGGCTGCTCCAAGATGTTGTATTTAACAGCGACCTTTTCGTTAGCTTGCTAATCTCCCAGGTGCTCACATGGCATTCTGCTTCACATGGAGGTGCAAGTCATCCACTGCCAGGCGGGAAGAAGGATAAAGTGATATTTGGACACTGGATCAGCGCTGCGTGGGTTTAGTGGGGTGATTCTGGCAAGACGGGAATTTTCTTAGCGAGTGGAATTTTAGGGAAGTTGAGAGCTCAGTTTGGACTTCAAAAGATTACAAGAGATCGACACAAAAAGCTGGAGTAACTCGGCGGGACAGGCAGCATCTCTGGGGAGAAGGAATGGGCGATGTTTCAGGTCCAGACCCTTCTTCGGGCTGAGAGTCAGAGGAAAGGGAAACGAGAGATATAGACGGTGATGTAGAGAGAGAAAGAAACATAGAAAATAGGTGCAGGAGGAGGCCATTCGGCCCTTCGAGCCAGCACATATAGAACAAATGAATGAAAGATATGGAAAAATGTAACGATGATAAAGGAAACAGGCCATTGGTAGCTGGTTGTTGAGTGAAAATGAGAAGCAGATGCGACTTAGGTCAGGGAGGGATGGAGAGAGAGGGAATGCCGGGGCTACCTGAAGTTAGAGAAATCAATATTCATACCGCTGGGTTGTAAGCTGGCCAAACGGGGAGCAGGGGACAACGGTTCAAGGTGAAGGGGAACAGATTTAATTGGAATCTGAGGGGTCACTTTTTCACACAGTGGCTGGTGGGTGTATGGAACGAGCTGCCAGAGGAGGTAGTTGGGGCAGGGACTATCCCATCGTTTAACAAACAGACAGGTACATGGGTAGGACAGGATTGGAGGGATATGGACCAAGCGCAGGCAGGTGGGACCAATGTAGATGGGACATGTTGGCCAGTGTGGGCAAGTTGGGCCGAAGGGCCTGTTTCCACACTGACTCTGTAGAACATAGACAGGTCCTTCATGACATGCTGCCAAGCTAAGCCAATCTCACAGCCTTTTAATTGAATACTTTGATAGAATCACCTCAACTTTCTGAAGCGTAACAGAGTGATCTTGTAACCCACAACATCTGCTCTTTCTAACAAATGCAGGAAGAAGCAGTTGTTAATATCAAAACAATGATTTAAAAGATCATTATTTTGATGTAATTGATAATGTTTTATTATTAATATTTCATATTTTTTGTGTCATTCCTAATTGTCACTGTATGTCATGTTGTCACTTGCGGGCGGAGCACCAAGGCAAATTCCTTGTATGTGAATACTTGGCCAATAAACTTATTCATTCATTCATTCGTAAATACTTTAATCCCTTCATTTCCAATAATGTGCTATGGCATGCTCTCCATTATTCACTTTTAATTCTTTCAAATTGCTGCCAATTTTCTTCTTTCTTGAGAATCACCAGCTAACAATGTACCATTCTACATTTTCTTCTCGTCGTCTGCTTGGATCTCTCGTTTTCACACCTCACCCTTCCTTACCTCTCGTTTCCCTCTCCCCTGACTCTCAGTCTGAAGAAGGGTCTCGACCCGAAACGTGGCCCACTCCTTCTCCCCAGAGATGCTGCCTGTCCCGCTGAGTTACTCCGGCATTCTGTGTCCCTCTTCGATAATGTCGGTGTGGAAGGCGTATCAATAAATCTTCATTTTAGCGGGTGACTGACGGAGAGGTCCACCTTGAAATAAGTCCTTTTCAAAGAGTCAATGGCAAAAATCATAATCCCCATCATATAAAAAAACTGATTGTCTGAGTCGTCAGGTTGGAATGAAAGCCTTTTCTTCGCTGTCCTTTTAGTGAAGCCATGAAGAGTCACATGTCACGCTGGTTGGTGACTTGTGCCTTTGTTGGGCAGAGGAGTATTTAACTTGCACACAATGGGATGTGTCAGACAGACATGCCTCGCTGTTCACTCTCTCTACTTTATCCTGCTCTCCGGAGATCACAGCCTCCTTTATGAGTCCCCCAACTCAAGTTGCCAGTCGATCAAAGGGGTTCAAATGACACAAAAGAAAACCAGTTTGAAGAACCAGCTCGCGCCCCGAGAGCATCCAACTGACCAGGACTGCAACATGAGAGAGGCTTTCAAGAGAGAACTGGATAGGGCTCTTAAAAATAGCGCAGTCAGGGGATATGGGGAGAAGGCAGGAACGGGGTACTGATTGGGGATGATCAGCCATGATCACATTGAATGGCGGTGCTGGCTCGAAGGGCCGAATGGCCTACTCCTGCACCTATTGTCTACTGTCTATTGTCTAACATGCTGGAGTAACTCAGCTGGTCAGGCAGCATCTCTGGATAGAAGGAATGGGTGACGTTTTGGGTCTGAAGAAAGGTCCCGATAGAGAAATATCAGCTAACAATGTATCAGTCCACATTTTCTCACCATTGTCTGCTTTGATCTGCTCTGTCGTTTTCACACCTTACCCTTCCATATCTCTAGTTTCCCTTTCCCCTGACACTAACATTATCCGACACACTAGAGAAAATTTTACACACACACCAAGCCAATTAACCTACAAACCTGTACGTCTTTGGAGTGTGGGAGGAAACCGAGGATCTCGGAGAAAACCCACACAGGTCACGGGGAGGACGTGCAAACTCCGTACAGACAGCACCCGTGGTCAGGATCCAACCCGGGTCTCTGGCGCTGTGAGGCAGCAGCTCTACCCGCTGCGCCACCGTGCTGTACTGTTATATAGAAACAAGGAACTGCAGATGCAAAGATAGACACAAAGTGCTGTAATAACTCAGCAGGTCAGGTAACATCTCTGGAGAAAAAGGATGGGTGATAAATTCGGGTCGGGACCCTCCATCGGACCGAACGACCCGAAACGTCAGCCATCGTTTTTCTCCGGAGATGCTGCCTGACCCGTTGAGTTACTCCAGCACTTTGCGTATATACTGTTCTATGTTACATATTCTACCTCCTCCTGAGAAGTGCTTTGCCTCTTATTAGCTATCCAAATGTAGGGGAAAAATGTAAATATTCTACATTTTTAACGCCCAGCGCTTTTGACTTAGTTAAACAATTCAAATGTATGTTTTGCTGCAGACATTATTGACAGAACTAAATGGTTTTCTAGCCTCTGGCTTTTCCATTTGAGTTTAAGTGTAGTCCCAGCAGACCTTACAGGGCTATCTTGACACCTGCCAAAATAGCACACAATGTCCTAACAGCCTTATAATAAGTAACTGAGAGAGTGTAAATGAAATTCATGTTCCTTCCTTTGTGCAAAATGTACTTTTCCCGATGTCAGTCTTTATTATGTCATTTAGCCCATAGCAGTTTTCTAAAGTCTCTTTCTTAAAGCCCTGTCCCACGGTGCGAGTTCATTCCAAGAGTTCTCCCGAGTTTGCCCTGATTCGAACTCGGAGATTTACGGTAATGGCCGCTCGTCGGTACTCGGGGCTCTCGCGGACATTTTTTAACATGTTGAAAAGTCTTCACGAGTCTTCCCGAGCTTCCCTGCCGTTAGCGAGTCTTCCCGAGCACCTGCCGTTAGCGTTACGAGCCGCTAAGAGACGTCCCCGAGCTCCGACGTACCCGCTACGTTCATTCTCCGTGCTTACCACGAGTTTGATTTGTTTTTAAACTCGGGAAAGGTCTTGGAATTAACTCGTACCATGGGACAGGGCTTTTAGAAGAATTCTATTCATGGTTAGTTTAATTTAGTTGAATCTTAGAGATACAGTGTGGAAACAGGCCCTTCAGTCCACGAGTCCGTGCCGACCCTCGATCACCTGTTCACATTCTGGTTCCATCTTATCCCATTTTATCATCCATTCCCGACACACTTGGGGCAATTTTTTATAGAGGTCAATTAACCTACAAAACCCGTAGTGTGTGGGAAGGAACTGCAGATGCAGGTTTTTATACCAAAGAAAGACACAAAATGCTGGAGTAGCTCAGCGGGTCAGGCAGCGTCTCTGGAGAAAGAGGGTGATGACATTTCGGGTCAAGATGTTTAAGAAGGAACTGCAGATGCTGGAAAATCGAAGGTAGGCAAAAGTGCTCGAGAAACTCAGCGGGTACAGCACCATCTATGGAGCGAAGGAAATAGGCAATGTTTCGGGCCGAAACCCAAAGGGTTTTGGCCTGAAACGCTGCGTATTTCCTATGCTCCATAGATGCTGCTGCACCCGCTGAGTTTCAGGTCAAGATCCTTCTTCAGACTGAAAGCAGAGGTGGGAGAGTGGGGGGTGGGGATAAACTGGAGGTGAGAACAAATCAGGGCCGGCAACAGATGACCTCAGGAAGGTTGGAGCCCACAAAGGTCCATTGTTGGCTGGGGAAGGTGTGATACCAAGGCTGCAAACAGTGGAACTGGCAGGCCGACTAGGTTGGGGGGAGGAGGGGCGGGAGGATGGGGGAGAGAACGCAGGAATGACTAACCTACAAACCCGCACGTCTTTTGGATGTGGGAGGAAACCAGAGCACCCAGAGGAAACCCACCTGGTCACAGGGAGAACACGCAAACTCCACACAGACACCACGCTCCATTCTCTCAGCATATGACAGTCCCGCCATCCCGGGAATTAACCTGGTGAACCTACGCTGCACTCCCTCAATAGCAAGAATGTTCTGTTATGGTCCATTAGTTGAATGGGTGATGTTTTGGGTCGAGACTGGGTTACTCCAGCATTTAGTGTCTACCTTCATGGTCAAGTGGTCTACTTAAGGAGGGTCGGTGATGTAACTCTTACATAGACGCATGTATACAATCTCGGAGCAAGTGAAGGCCATGTGGTCTCCTTGTGTCTGCTCGCCAGTTAAGAAGGTGATGTCCATTCTGATTACAATCTCATCTCCGCATTCCCATCTACTCCAGTAAACCATCCCTCTCTTCCTTTACCAACTATCCATCCACTGCCCTTTCAGGCGGAGAGTTCCAAAGAGGAGGGGAAAGATATGTCTGTCAGAAGCTCCATCCAAGACCACAAGAAACTGCACTGTCTACTCCGCCATTCAATCAAGGCTGATCTATCTCTCCCTCCTAACCCCATTCTCCTGCCTTCTGCCCGTAACCCCTGACACCCGTACTAGTCAAGAATCTATCTATCTCTGCTTCAAAAAAATATCCACTGACTTGGTCTCCACAGCCTTCTGCGGCGATGAATTCCACAGATTCACCACACTCTGACTAAAGAAATTCCTCCTCATCTCCTTTCTAAAGGTGCGTCCTTTTATTCTGAGTCTGTGACCTCTGGTCCTAGACTCTCCCACTAGTGGAAACATCCTCTCCACATCCGCATCCACTCTATACAGGTCTTTCGCTATTCGGCAAGTTTCAATGAGGTCCCCCTCATCCTTCTAAACTCCAGCGAGTACAGGCCCAGTACTCATCATATGTTAACCCACTCATTCCTGGGATCGTTCTCGTAAACCTCCTCTGGACCCTCTCTGACGACAGCACATCCTTCCTCAGGTATGGGGCCCAAAACAGCTCACAGAACTCCAAATGTGGTCTTGACCAGTGCCTTATAGAGCCTCAGCATTACATTCCCGTTTTTATATGTCTGTCGTGTCCAACATTTCCCAGTCCAATAACCCATCCAGCCCAGATAAAGGAGCAGGAGACGTTCTTTGAACTGATTCCAATGTGTGTACATCGTGACTTGTGTTGTGTACATAATACTCCAGATCGTGTTGTGTAACTGAAACCAGCCTTCCTCCATTCTTTCAATTCCCCAAGTCAAAATCAAAAATATTTTGCTAACTTCCCTCACAACTTCCTCTTTGAGAAGGAACTTCAGTTGGGGATCATTGGCCGGAAACATTCATAGTTTCTACGCTGTCTGTCATTATTTTTTATTTTAGTTCAGATGTCCAACACTTGTACATCTCAGTTTTAGTTTAATTTAGAGATACAGCGCGGAAACAGTGCCCTTCGGCCCACCGAGTCCGCACCGACCAGCGATCCCCGCACACTAACACTATCCTACACACACTAGGGACAGTTTACATTTATACCAAGCCGATTAGCCATCAAACCTGTACGTTTTTGGAGCGTGGGAGGAAACCGAAGATCTCGGAGAAAACCCACGCCGGTCACGGGGAGAACGTACAAACTCCGTACAGACAGCACCCGTAGTCGGGATCAAACCCGGGGTCTCCGGCGTTGCAAGCGCTGCAAGGCAGCAAAGCTAACCGCTGAGCCAACGTGGTTCTCGGTTTGTTTAATGTTTCTCCGGCTGAAGTTTCCCCGAAGATAGACACGAAATGTTGGAGCAACTCAGCAGGTCAGGTCTGGAGAAGGGTCTCGACCCGAAACGTCACCCATTCCTTCTATCCAGAGATGCTGCCTGTCCCACTGAGTTACTCCAGCATTTTGTGTCTATCCTCAGTTTAAACCAGCATCTGCAGTTCCTTCCTACACATTGGTAGCTGCGGGCTAGGTGAAATGACTTAGAGACATCACTAACCAGTCTGTGGAAGGTTTGTACATGATTAAATTGAGCCATCCACAGTGTACAGGTTAGTTTAACTTGGCATCATGTTCGGCAAGACATTGCGGGCTGAAGGGCCTGTTCCTGTGCTGTACTATGTTCTATGTTCGATGCTCCATCATCTAACTGAGTAAACCTGCCATTAGATCCCGCCAATCACACTTATAAGCTATCTTCCTAGCAGGTGCTGAGATGCAGGCCAAGATGATTTGCTGATGGGATATCTCACGTTATTGTCAATTTTAGTTCCGATTCCAATGTTGTTGGATTTTATTACTGCATAAATTATAAAATGAGCGTCGGGGAAAGCAATTAATTTGTTGCAAATTAGCATAGGGCTCCTTTTTCCTGTAGATATCACCTGCATAAAAACGAGACAATTTACATTTATATCGAGCCATCATTTCTACACGCACGCCAAACTGCTTGCAGCTTCAGGATTGCTTTTGAAATGCAATCACGATTTGTTATTAGGCAAAGTGCTCGATTTCTCTAAGATCTTCAGAAACAATGCTCGCAAAATAGCTTTGGTGACAGATAGCCTCCGAAACTGACATCTAACTAATGATGCTGATTTGTCCCGCAAACTGACAGGAAAGATTGGCCGAGAGTCTCCAGGGAATTAAACAGGCACATTTGAGATTTTCATGACGAATCTTTATGATGCTCCAGCCTTAACTCATCTTGCGAAACCAAGCGATAAAGATGCAGAGACGGAGGAGCAGGTTTAAAGCGATCTCAAAAATCAGAAATGAAAACAAAAGCTTTTGAAATTCCAAAGGGGATTTCTTAGTAAGAAGGAACTGCGGAGGCTGGTTTAAACCAAAGATAGACACAAAGTGCTGGAGTAACTCGGCGGGTCAGGCAGCATCTCTGGAGAGAAGGAATGGGTGACGTTTCGGGCCGAGACCCTTCCTCAGAACTTTTCCACTTCCCTTACCTGCACTAACCTCACCCCAGTCTGGGGAAGGGTCTCGACCCGAAACGTCACCCATTCCTTCTCTCCAGAGATGCTGCCTGTCCCGCTGAGTTACTCCGGCTTTTTGTGTCTACCTTCGGGATTTCTTAGTAAACCCCAAAGAACTATTTGAGTGGCACGGTGGCGCAGTGGTAGACTCGCTGCCTCACGGCACCAGAGACCCGGGTTCCATCCTGACTACGGGTGCTGTCTGTATGGAGTTTGCACGTTCTCCCCGTGACCGGCGTGGGTTTTCCCCGGGTGCTCCGGTTTCCTCCCACAATCCAAAGGCAGACAGGATTGTCGGTTAATTGGCTTTGGTACAGATTATATCCCTGGTGCTAAAGGCCTGTTTCCGCGCTGTATCTCTAAACTAAACTAAACTAAACTTTAAAAAAAGGTATTATGGAGACATTATGCAGGTGCTGTTTTGCAAAACAAGACACAAAGAGCTGGAGTAACTCAGCGGGTCAGGCAGCATCTCTGGAGGACATGGATAGGTGACTTTCCGCGTCGGGACCCTTGTGGCTCGGTGGGACCTTGGAGAGGCAGCGGGTTGGTGATTGGTGTGGGTTATGTCAGGGTGGAACCCCCTGGAACTTGAGGAACATGTGTGGAACCCCCTGGACTTGAGGACTGGGGGAGGACGAGCTCGATTAAGACATAATGTCATCAAAGAGTTTCTGGGCAGTTCAGCCAATGACTCACCTGGTGATTTCCCCGCCCCCCCCCCCCCCCCCCCCCCCCCCTCGCGCCCACCAGGCAGGTAAAATCCCCTCTTAATCCCCCTGGCACAACCTGGTTATCGCAGCAGGAAAAGTGAGCTCGGGCTCCTTATCTGCAGCAAGGGATTAGCACAGCACAAAGGCCAGACCTGCTGGTCCCAATGTTTCCCATTATACAGTGCGGATAATACAGCTTCTCTCTCCCTTTCTCTCTTTCTCTCCCTCTCTCCCTCTCTCTTTTCGTTCTTTCTTTGTTTCTCTCTCCTCTCTCTCTCTCTCCTCTCCCTTTTCACTTTCTCTCTCTCTCCCCCCCCTCTCTCTTTCTCCCCCTCTCTCTCTCTCTCTCTCTCTCCTCTCCCTTTTCACTTTCTCTCTCCCCCCTCTCCCCCTCTCTCTCTCTCTCTCTCTCTCTCTCTCTCTCTCTCCTCTCTCTCCTCTCTCTCCTCTCCCTTTTAATTCTCTCTCTCTCTCTCTCTCTCTCTCTCCCCCCTCTCTCTTTCTCTCGCTCTCTCATACTTTCCTTTCTCTCTCTCCCCCTCTTGATACTCGAGTAAAATAAGGGGAACTAAAAACAGGAAACATGCCCTATTGTAACATCCAGAGGAAAGATTAGTATTATTCTGCAGAGCAAGTGGGCAAAGGAACAGTTACAGAGCAACTAAACTTGTTTTGGATTGGAGAGGTGGGGCGATGAAGATTTGTTTTAGTGGTGGAGTAATCTTGAGCGTTCCGTCTCTGGGTCTCAGCACACCGCATCCCAGCCCCGCCATTCCCTTACCCAGACATATCCAACTTTACAACAGCACACGGCCGGCCCTCTATTTACTGCCTGATCAATCTGTTTTCAGTTGTTTAAGAAAGAACTGCAGATGCTGGAAAAATGGAAGGTGGACAAAAATGCTGGAGAAACTCAGCGGGTGAGGCAGCATCTATGGAGCGAAGGAATAGGTGACGTTTCGGGTCGAGACCCTTCGTCGGAATCTATTTTCAGTTCTCAGGATTCATGAAGATTTGCCATTTAGTCTTTGACATTTCCATTTTGGGAAAACGGTTCTGACTGTCCACCCTATATATTCCTCTTGTAATTTGATATAATTCTATCTGGCCCTCCAGAGAAAACAACTCAACTTTACCCAAGCTCTTCTTGTAGCTAATAGGAACATAGAAACGTAGAAAATAGGTGCAGGAGTAGGCCATTCAGCCCCTCAAGCCAGCACCGTCATTCAATATAATCACGGCTGATCATCCAAAATCAGTTCCCCGTTCCTGCTTTCTCCCCATATCCCTTGATTCCATTTGCCCTAAGAGCTAAATCTAACTCCCTAGAAAACACTAATATTCCTATTCCAGGATATACAAGTAACTGCAGATGCTGTTTTACTAAAAAAAAAGATACATGGTGCTGGAGTGACTCAGTGGGTCAGGTGGCATCTCTGGAGAACATGGTTAGGTGACATTTTGGGTTCAGACTGATTCTGCTGAGGGAGGGGGAGGGGAGAAAGCTGGAAGAGAGGTGTGGGTTAACCCCCCCACACACCCCTTTTTCTCTCTCACTCCCCCCCCTTCCCTGTGCCCTCCCTGGACCCAATCCTGCAAATCTGCAATTTCTCCTGTCTCTTTTGTTTCTTTTACATGGGAACAAGCCCTTTGACCATGCTGACAACTGATCACCCGTTCACACTAGTTCTATGTTACCCCACTTTCTCATCCACTCCCTACACATCAGGGGACAAATGACAGAGAACCTACAAACCCACACGCCCTTTGGAGTGTGGGAGGAAACCTGAGCTCCTGGAGGAAACCAGGGCCGGTCCCACTCGGCGATTTTTTCAGCGACTGCCGTGGTGTGATGGGGCGTGACGCGGCGGGACGCGGCGAGCAGCAACTCTACCGCTGTGTCACTGTGCGGCTCGGCAATAAAAAGGCCAAACATTCTCTTTATTTCATAAATATCAGC
This sequence comes from Okamejei kenojei, assembly GCA_035221665.1. Taxonomy (NCBI): domain Eukaryota; kingdom Metazoa; phylum Chordata; class Chondrichthyes; order Rajiformes; family Rajidae; genus Okamejei; species Okamejei kenojei. The sequence continues at coordinate 2,798,059 of CM069157.1, forward strand.
ATTCACCCTCCAGTGTTTTGCTCGGTGCTTGAATTGAAAAGGCATGTTTCCACAGTGGGCGCAGGAAGTCACACTAAATGCATGTTGCACCTATTATATTGGAGCTGCGTGCAGTCATTAGCCAGCAGTTTCTTGTTCAAGGGCATTCCAGCAGAGCTGAATGAAACCTGCACTGTTGCTACACTTCCCTATTCAGTGAAACCTGAGACTACAGGGAAAACACTGAGGTGTGGGTAGGTTTTAGACGATTACGAAGGAATTACTAACTGCATCTAACATTCATCTATACATGCAATCATTGTGTATCAAAAATATGAAGAACAAGGGAAAAATGCAAAAAGTGCTGGAGTAACGCAGCGGGTCAGGCAGCATCTGTGGAGAAAAGGAATAGGTGACGTTTTGGGTCACAGAGTCATCGGGCGATACAATGTGGAAACCGCCCTTGTCCAGTATTTGTCCACACCTAGGGTTGCCAACTGTCCCGTATTAGCCGGGGGATCCCGTATATTGGTTTGTCTCGTACGGGACCGCCCTTGTCCCGTATTTGACCGCTACTACTCGGGTCGAGGGGACTGTCGGGTCAGAGCGCCGCTTTCGGCCCCGCTTCACCCGTCCCGACGTAGTGCAGCCCATGGAGTGCAGCAGCAGCGCCTCGACCGTGGCCCTGTTGGTCGGTCGGCAGCCCGGCCAGCTGTCCGACCTTCGGACCTTCACTTACCGCCGACACCACACGGCCGATCATCGGTTCACCCCTCCTTCTCACGGACCGATCATCGGTTCCCCCAGCCACGGCCCAGTCGGGCAACGATTGCCGTCGGGTTGGATGGTCCCTGCCTGCGTTTGCCGTCCTACATTTGCTATAAACGTTGGGATAGGTCAGCCTGAACTACCTCCTCTGGCCGCTTGTTTCATGCACCCACCATCCTTTGTGTGGTTGCCCCTCAGATTTCCCCTTCACTTTAAACCTAGTCCTCGATTTCCCTACTCTGGGCAAGAGATTCTATGTGTCCACCCGATCTATTCCCCTCATGGAGCGCAGGAATAGAGTCCCAGGGCTGACTCTCTAGTCCTCAAGTTGAGTCATAGAGCTCTGACTTGTGCATCTTTCATATATCCCCTGATACATCATTCCTTTTCTCCAGAGATGCTGCCTGAAGTTGCTATTTTGTGATCTTTGGTGTGCATCTTGCACAGAAAGGACACTGTGTGTAGTGGAAGCGGGTCTGATCTTCACAGTCTCCCAGTGCTGGAGTCAGGAAGCAGACCAGCGATCACCCCGACACTAGCAATACCACACACACTCGAGGCAAATTGTTAATTTCACAGTTTTACCAAAGCCAATTAACCTGCAAACCTGTACGTCTTTGGAGTGTGGGAGGAACCCAGAACACCCGGAGAAAACCCACGCGGTCACGAGCAGAATGTACGAACTCCTGTTCAGGCAGCACCCGTAGTCGGGTTTGAACCCGGGTCTCTGGCGCTGTGAGGCAGCAGCTCTACCCGCTGCACCGCCGTGCCGGACCAACTGATTTTACTTTGAAGATAGACAATAGACAATAGGTGCAGAGTAGGCCATTCGGCCCTTCGAGCCAGCACCTTCACTCAATGTGATCATGGCTGATCATCCACAATCAGTACCCCGTTCCTGCCTTCTCCCCATATCCCCGGACTCCACTATTTTTAAGACACCTATCTAGCTCTCTCTTGAAAGCATCCAGAGAACCGGCCTCCACCGCCCTCTGAGGCAGAGAATTCCACAGACTCACCACTCTCTGTGAGAAAAAGTGTTTCCTCATCTCCGTTCTAAATGGCTTACTCCTTATTTTTAAACTGTGGCCCCTGGTTCTGGACTCCCCCAACATCGGGAACATGTTGGAGACATTGGGAGACATGTTGGACACAAAATGCTGGAGTAGCTCAGCGGGACAGGCAGCATCTCTGGAGAGAAGGATTGGGTGACGTTTCGGGTCGAGGCCCTTCTTCAGACTGAGAGTTGGGGGAGAGGGAAACGAGAGATATAGATGACGAGAGATGATATATATAGAGAGATGTGTAGAACAAATAACAGAAAGATATGCAAGGATTTGTTTTTCATTGACCTACCTAGATTTCCAGCTTTCTGGTGTATTTTGTCTTTGTTTAGATTGTTGGTCAACTGTGCTTGGAGTTTATAGAAAGTTTCACAATGGCTGTTCCTTTATGATACTTTTTTGCATATCTTTCAATTGCTTTAAAGTGTCTGCAGATGTTGGTGGTGTACAGACATCTGCAGTTCCTTCTTTAAAACTTCATGTACTGTGTTGTTATACATAGAGTTTGCTCAGTTGGTGAGCCTTCAGTAATAGCACAGTAATGGCATTAGTAAGCAGGTTAATCCCTTCTTCTGACTATCTTATCCAACAGTGAGGAGTATAGTTTAGTTTAGTTTTGGAGATACAGCGCGGAAACAGTTCCTTCGGCCCACCGAGTCCGCGCCAACCAGCGATCCCCGCACACTAACACCATCCTACACACACTAGGGACAATTTACAATTTTACCAAGCCAATTAACCTGCAAACCTGCACGTCTTTGGAGTGTGAGAGGGAACCGGAGCAGACACACGTGATCACGGGGAGAACGTACAAACTCCGGACAGACGTCATCCCTATTTGGGAACTTCTTCTTCTGTCGTGTGGCGTGCACAGCCTAAAGTTGTAGGACAACTTGTTCTATTTGATCTTCCGTTTGTGCACGTCGAGTCGATTGCATTAGTCGAAACAGGGCGGACCACGTGAAGGTTGCAATCTTCCACCCCTAGTCGGGATCGAACCTGGACCTCTGGTGCTGTAAGGCAGTAAATCTACTGCTGCGCCACCGTGCCGCCCACCAGCATCAAGGGCCTGTCCCACGTAGGCGATATTTTAGGCGACTGCCGGTGACTAGGCCGTCGCCACATGGTCGCGGGGCTGTCGCCTGTATGGTCGTGAGTCGTCTCCTCAGTCGCCCAAAGAGTCGTAGCGTCTTTCTGGTCGCCGCTGGATTTTGAAATGTTCAAAACTTTTCAGCGACAGTCGGTGACCGTGGGCTTGTCGTAGCTTGTCTTCTCCTGGCGTAGGTGCTGGCGCAGGTTGTCGTAAGTTGTCGCCAGGATGGCGTAGGTTGTCACCGGGTGACGTAGGCTGTCACCGGCACTGACTTTGGTGAATTCCATTGACATCGTCTCGAGCAGTCGCCAAAAGAAATCGCCTTAAGCGGGACAGGCCCATTGGTCCAGTGGCCGGTTTTTCGGCGACCTGCTACAACTATGACAGTTGCCGGCAGTCGCCTACAAAATCACCAAGTGGGACAGGCCCTTTATTCCACCAATGAAAGATTAAGCTCTATATGGTACAAGTGAGCATAGACTTCCAACTGTGAGAAGAGATTTGTTCTAATTTTAGAAACAAAATCATTTCATGAAAATCAAAAAACTATTCTCAGGTGAAGCAGAGCTACATGTAGTTATCCCCGAGAAGCTATTATTCTGCAATTACTGCAGATCAAATTCAAATTAATAATTAGAATGTTCAAATCTTCAGTAATAATAAGTTAATTATTCACTTTTGGATCATTTTTCATCGTTTTAAATTAGTCCGATAGACTTTACAAAGAATCTCTAGGTTGTTCAGTTATTTTGGTTGAAGACACAAAAGTCAAATCAAGTCAAGTCACTTTTATTTCTATAGCACGTTTAAAAAACACCTCTCGTTGGCCAAAGTGCTTTACATTGGTGGAGGTACTACCGTTATACAACAGTGGTTCATCGATTAAGTACATACATCACTACATACATATAGCCCTCGCTCAGAGGACGTCAAGAAAGGCTTGGGAGTAGAGATGAGGTTTTAGTCTCGACTTAAAGGAGTCGATGGAGGGGGACAGTTCTGATGGGAAGAGGGATGCTGTTCCACAGTGTACAAGATCATGAGAGGAATAGATCGGTAGACACACATTGTCTCTTGACCAACTCAGCGGGTCAGGCAGCATCTCTGGAGAGAAGGAATGGGTGATGTTTCGGGTCGAGACCCTTCTTGACTCTTGAAGGGTTTTGAAGGATCTCGACCCGAAATGTCGCCTATGCCTTTTCTCCAGAGGTGCTGCCTGACCCGCTGAGTTACTGCAGCTTTCTGTATCTATACACCTCCCTATAGAGCCAGCGTGGGCTATCGAGAGACGCCTGCCATTTGTGGCCACCTTCACGGTTCAGTCTCTCTCAACACCTCTGCGTGACCATTTGCTACCGAAAGTCTCCACTTACAGCGATCACCAACCAAGGAATGTCACATCGTGGGACCTCCACCTGTGACTCGCTGCTCTGTGATCTCTCTCTCTCCCCTCTTGCACACCACCCAGTCTGTATTTGAAGCAAATGTTCCAAAATTAGTACGTGGCAAAAAGTGGTGGACTGCCCGGTCCACCACAGTCAGCGACCTCCCCAACACCGCAGGCATCTACTGGAGTCGCTGCCTCAAAAAGGCAGCCGGCATCACCACATTTGTTCAGTACCGTTTTGTACGGCCAGTTTCCCTCTCCCCTGACCCTCAATCTGAAGAAGGGTCGCGACCCGAAACATCACCCTTTCCATCTCTCCAGAGATGCTGCCTGTCCCGCTGAGTTACTCCAGCTTTTTGTGTCTATATACATATATATATATATATATATATATATATATACACATACACACATACACACATGCACACACACACACGCATATATATATATATATATATACATATGTGTGTGTATGTGTATACCACACTGTTATTGTTTGTGTGTGCATGTGTGTATTTTTGTGTGAGTGTGTGTATTTGTGCTATTATGTGTGTGTTTTTTGCCTCCTGACTCTCTCTCCCCTGACCTGTCTCTGAGCTGTGCAGTCAATTTATCCAGAAGCTTTCGGGAAACTCTCTCAATGAATGTTCCCACTTCAGCTGTTAGGCGGTGACACTGGATGGACAGCTGTCTCCACAGCTCCATCTCAGCAACTTCAGCCAAACACACTGGCATTTAAATCCACCAGGATTTGGCAATATCAAGATGGATATTTTATTGAACGGTGTTATAAGCAGTGTCAATCATAATTCCATTGTAATGCGCATCAGAAAACCAGAAACAGCGTTTCACTTCGTAACTAAGCTCAGGGTGACAGTGGAGATGTCTTTTATGTTACTTGTGGGTGAGGTCAAATGTTATACTGTGCCGGGCAGTTGCAGGGAAATCAAAATACTATCATAAATGGCCTTTAGACAGAATTGTCTTCTCCGTGAAATTATTCTACTGTTAGTTTAATTTCGTTTAGTTTAATTTAGAGATACAGATTTAGTTTAGTTTAGGAAACAGGCCCTTCGGCCCACCGAGTCCGCACTGACCCGCACATTAACACTAACCTACAGTACACACACTGAGGACAATTTACAATTATACCATGCCAATTAGCCTACAAGTCCACAATTTGGTGCAATATCTTGCCGTCTTGGATGGAGCTGCTCCCAAACCAAGCTGTGATGCGTCCCGATAAAAATACTTTTTAATCTATGTTCTATGTTGTGTTCCCCTGAAAGAGCAGTGCAAGTGGTGAGCTGGTCGACATACAGCCCTGCTCCTGTAGCTAGAGGAAATTAAAGTTGAGAAATCAGCCCTTTTGTTTACTCAGGCAAAGCCTGGCAGTTTCAAAAAGGATGTGGCTGCAATTTAAAAGAAAATGCTTTACATAAATGAGGACTTGGTAGCAGTCAATAATATAATATGCAATGCGAGACCGAGGGGGACTTCATAAACATCCTGTGTTTGTTAAAACGTTGTATCTGATATTTCTCATTCACATCCCATCCTCCGTTCCTTCCTTCTTGTCCTCGAAAGAACTTAGGTAGAAATTTGTCTTTTATCTGACCTGCTAATTCTGCAATTGACACAAAATGCTGGAGTAACTCAGCGGGTCAGGCAGCGTCTCTGGAGTGAAGGAACGGGTGGCGTTTCGGGTCGGGACCCTTCTTCAGACCCAAAGAGCCCATAGGTTGGGCGGCACGGTGGCGCAGCGGTAGAGTTGCTGCCTTGAAGGGCCAGAGACCCGGGTTCGATCCTGACTACGGGCGCTGCCTGTTTCAGAAGGAACTGCAGATGCTGGAAAATCGAAGGTGGACAAAAGTGCTGGAGAAACTCAGCGGGTGCAGCAGCATCTATGGAGCGAAGGAAATGGGCAACGTTTCGGGCCGAAACCCTTAAGGAAATAGGCAACGTTTCGGGCCGAGAACCTTGAGGAAATAGGCAACGTTTCCGAAACATTGCCTATTTCCTCCGCTCCATCGATGCTGCTGCACCCGCTGAGTTTCTCCAGCACTTTTGTCTACCTACGGGTGCTGTCTGTGTGGAGTTTGTGTGCTCTCCCCATTACCGCGTTACGCTTCTCGGCATCCGCATTACGCCTCTCGGCTTCCCGGCATCTGTCTTGCGCTCCTTGCGTTTTTGTGCGTGGTGGTGGAAAGATTGGTGGGAAACAGGGCCGCGACGTGAACGCTCTTTCCTTGACCCCCCAACGTACTATAAAACAACAGAGAAGGAAGGTGACAGACCAGACTGTTGGCGAGGCAGCCGTTGCTGGCGCCACCCGGTCGAGACCCTTCTTCAGACTGAGAGCCAGGAGAAATGATTCCCACTCCCCGGACTCTCAGTCTGAAGAAGGGTCTCGACCCAAAACGTCACCCATTCCTTCTCTCCAGAGATGCTGCCTGTCCCGCTGAGTTACTCCAGCATTTTGTGTTTAAACTGGCATCTGCAGTTCCTTCCTACACACTTTCTCTCGGAATTTATTCTTAGAATAAAGGGGAGGTCATTTAAGACTGAGGTGAGAAAAAACTTTTTTACCCAGAGAGTTGTGAATTTGTGGAATTCCCTGCCACAGAGGGCAGTGGAGGCCAAATCACTGGATGGATTTAAGAGAGAGTTGGATAGAGCTCTAGGGGCTAGTGGAGTCAAGGGATATGGGGAGAAGGCAGGCACGGGTTATTGATAGCAGACAATCAGCCATGATCACAATGAATGGCGGTGCTGGCTCGAAGGGCCGAATGGCCTCCTCCTGCACCTATTTTCTATGTTTCTATGTTTCTAATTTATTGAATGAAAGACTGAAAATCCAGCCAGCATTTTCAGTAATTAGGGGGCCTGGTTTATTTGCCATCATGATATTTTGATGAACTAATTTTAAATCAACATTAATTTCGGCTTGATATGGTTCTGTGTCGTGATTGATTGAATTTCCAACCATCTGCCCAATTAATGCACAAACTTGCCTTGGGAAAAGGAGAGAGAGAGGGAGTTGATCTGAATTAAAATACTAAAAGGATTTGAGAGAGTGGAGATGGAGAAATGATCCTCTGCGGAGGGATGAGATACAAGAGGGAGCTAATCTTGTAACGAGTTCTGCGGTTTAAGGAAAGTCATATATCAATGATTTGGATGAGATTGTACAAGGCATGATCAGTTAATTTGGAGATTACACTAAAATAAGTGATATTGTAGACAGTGAAGATGGTTTCATCAAGAATTACAATGGGATATTGATCAGCTGGCCAAGTGGGATGATGAATGGCTAATGGAGTTTAGTTTAGTTTAGAGATACAGTGAATCCGCAGCGACCAGCGATCGCTGACGGTCCGCGCGGCCAGAGGGCTTCCCGATCGGACGGAGGCCGTTATCAACGCGCCGCGGCCTTGATGTCTCCCGGATCGCCGCGTAGAAGCCCAGGTCGCGGGTCGGACGGTGGAGCCGGGGCCTCGTGGGTCGGAGACCGGGTCGGTGGAGCGGCCGGCTGGGGACCGGGTCGGCAGCACGGAGGCATCGACAGTGGCGAGGTCTCGGCGGTGGTGAAGCCTCGTGGGTCGCCAGCCGAAGAAAGCGAGGAGGACAACCGTGAGGGGAAGGTCCCGGCGTGCGGGAACTGTTGGGGGGGGGGGGGTGTGGACAAAAGGACAAGCCGGCGTGCTTGGCAACTATGTCAGCGCGGTAGGTGGCCGCTATTTATATATGTATGGCGTATGCAAGGAAAGAATCTCACTGTGCCTAGTCACGTGTGACAATAAGGTATTTCTATTCCTAACACTATCTTTACATTTATACCAAACCAATTAGTCTACAAACTTATATGTCTTTGGAGTGTGGGAAGAAACCGGAGCACCCGGAGAAAACCCACGCAGGTCACGGGGAGAACGTACAAACTCCGTACCGACAGCGCCCGTAGTCAGGATCGAACCCGCATCTCGGGCGCTGGCTCTACATTCTGCCTGGCTCTACACAGTTCCAACCTCTGCACTATTCCACTTGTTCTGGGCTCCTTTTGGAATTAGATTTTCCCAGGAGAATGTCCCACAAGTTCCAGCAGCTCTGTTCGAAAGAAAGAAAGAAACCTTTATTCCTCAGCCTCGCCTAGATTGGCTGATATATTCATCTTGCAGCTCGAGTTCACACTCAAGGCTGTCAAAAAGTCTCTCTAAATCTACATCACCGGTGGCTGGCAGCATGTTAAAAATCGTGGATCCCATCTCCATGTTCCGAATGATTCAATATTGAGCTTGTCTGAAAGCGAGCACAGCTCAGGTGTGGTCAACGCATGAGGGAGAGTCAGTAACCAAGGGGCGGCACGGCGGCGCAGCGGTAGAGTTTGCTGCCTTACAGCGCCAGGGAACCAGGTTCGATCCTGACTACGGGTAGACAAAAGTGCTGGGGAAACTCAGCGGGTGCGGCAGCATCTATGGAGCGAAGGAAATAGGCAACGTTTCGGGCCAAAATACTTAAGGAAATAGGCAACGTTTCGGGAGAAAACCCTTAAGGAAATAGGCAACGTTTCGGGAGAAAACCCTTAAGGAAATAGACAACGTTTTGGGCCGAAACCCTTTGGGTTTCGGCCCAAAACGTTGCCTATTTCCTTCGCTCCATAGATGCTACGTTTCGGGTGCTGTCTGTACGGGTTCGTACGTTCTCCCCGTGACCTCTAGGTGCTCCGGTTTCCTCCCACGCTCTTAACACGAACAGGTTTGTCGGTTAACAGGTTGTAAATTGTCCCAGGTGTGTACGATAGAGCTAGTGTGCGGCGATCGCTGGTCGGCGCCGACCCGGTGGGCTGTAGGGCCTGTTTCCGCGCTGTATCACTAAACTAGACATGGCTTTAAGGGAATTGGCAAATGGAAGAGAGGGGAAGACGAGGAAAGATTGATGTGAAGTAAGTTGGAGCCTGCTGCGAACAAGGCCAATGGATACAAATCACCTTCATTTTCACCGAGGTTTGAAGATGGTTTGTAGGGAAAGTTTTGGGTAGTTAACAAATTTGGATGGTTCGACCAAAGAGCCGGAACAGGAATAATGTGCAGAGTAGATCACCTGAGCGCTACCATTGCACGATTCTACCTGGATCCAATAGTCTCATCCTTACAGTCGTGGCATGGTGTAGAAAGGAACTGCAGGTGCTGACTTACACAAAGTGCTGGAGTAACTCAAGTCTGAAGATGGGTCCCGACACAATCCTTTTTCTCCAGAGATGCTGAGGAGATGAGGAAGAATTTCCATTTAGCAAGAGAGTGGAATTCATTGCCACAGAAGGCTGCGGAGGCCGTGTCAATAGGCATTTTAAAAGCGGAGATTGATGGATTCTTGATTAGTACGGGTGTCAGGGGTTATGGGGAGGCGGCAGGAGAATGGGGTTGAGAGGGAAAGATAGATCAGCCATGATTTGGACGGCAGAGTAGACGTAATGGGCCAAATGGTCTAATTCTGCTCCTATAACTTATGAACTTATGACCTTATGCTGTCTGACCCACAGAGTTACTCCAGCACTTTGAATCTACTTTTTGGAATCAAGGAATTGTTGGACAACTTGGTTCAATGCAGGCAGCAGAAGAATGAACCAAAGATCAAAGTGTTGAAAACGAGATCAACTAAAGGCAAAACTCTTATAGTCATAGAGTGACACAACATGGAAACAGGCCCTTCGGCCCAACTTGCCCAACATGTCCCAGCTACACTAGTCCCACCATATCCCTCCAAATCTGTCCCATCCATGTACCGGTGTAACTGTTTCTTAAACGTTGGGATAGTCCCAGCCTCAACTACCTCCTCTGGCAGCTCGTTCCATACACACCACCCTTTGTGTGAAAATATTACCCCTAATTTAAAATCACCTTAAACCTATGTCCTCTGATCCTCGATTCCCCTGCTCTGGGCAGGAGATTCTGCATATCTACTTGATCTATTCCTCTCATGATTTCATACTCCTCTATAAGATCACCCCTCATCCTCTTGCGCTCCAAGGTACAGAGTTCCTAGCCTACTCAATCTCTCCCTATAGTTCTTGGTTTAGGTTTATAATTGTCCTGTACTGAGGTGCAGTGGGAAGCTTTGTTTTGTATGCTATCCAGCAGATCAGGCCTAACATGCATAGATGCACTCAGATCAAAGTCAAATATAATAGATAAAGGGGAAGATACAGAGTACTGAATATAGACAATAGACAATAGACAATAGGAGCAGTAGTAGGCCATTCGGCCCTTCGATCATCCCCAATCAGTACCCCGTTCCTGCCTCCTCCCAATATCCCCTGACTCCGCTATTTTTAAGAGCCCTATCTAGCTCTCTCTTGAAAGCATCCAGAGAACCTGCCTCCACCGCCCTCTGAGGCAGAGAATTCCACAGACTCACCACTCTTTGTGGGAAAAAGTGTTTCCTCGCCTCTGTTCTAAATGGCTTACTCCTTATTCTTAAACTGTGGCCCCTGGTTCTGGACTCCCCCAATATTGTCACATAAATGCTGGAGCAACTCAACAGGCCAGGCAGTATCTCTGGAGATAAGGAATAGATGATGTTTCGGGTTGTGACCCATCTTCAGAAGAAAAGTCTCGACCTAAGACATCACCTGTTCCTTTCGTCCCGAGATGCAGCCTGACCCACTGAGTTACTCCAGCATTTTGTGTCTATCTTTGGGGTCAAGCAGCATCTATAGTTCCTTCCTGCACACAATGCTCTTTGGGCAGTGGCTCTTTAGTTTCAGTCTCACTTCACTTGCGAGGGTTTAGCTTGACACAGCCGTTAAGCTGATGAGCTTGTACATCTGAGTCATATCCCTTGCATCAACTGGGCTATATACAGGAAACATCATCTTGCATCTATTTTAAGAGCAAATACAACAGCAAATCTCTCACTTGCGTCTATTCGCCCTGAGTGAAAATAGCCGTCCTGTCTGTGGGACCTGGATGATGCAGGATACAAGTTCGATTACAAGTGGAAAGATAAATGAGTTGCTTCTTTCCAAGTGACAGAGAGAGAGAAAGGGCAGATTCTTCAGAATTGCGATACTTTCAGTATTAGGGTCAGGGTTAACATTATCATGTATCTGCACACTGTAAATGGCTCGATAGTAATCATGTATTGTCTTTCTGCTGACTGGTTAGCACGCAACAAAAGCTCTTCACTGTACCTCGGTACACGTGACAATAAATTACCCTGGGCTGAAGTGCTCGGCGAGTTTTAGAATCATGAAGGCACACAACATGGAACCATGGCAACGTGTCAAGATGCCCCATCTAAGTTAGTCGCATTCGGCCTGCATCTGTAGTCTTCTTCTGCTTATCGAGTCCACACTCAAAATTAGTCTCCCTGACCCTCAGTCTGAAGAAAGGTCTCAACCCGAAACGTCACCCATTCCTTCTCTCCAGAGATATTGTCTGTCCCGTTGAGCTACAATAGACAATAGGCAATAGCTAGCTACAATAGACAATAGGTGCAGGAGGAGGCCATTCGGTCCTTCGGGCCAGCACCGCCATTCAATGTGATCATGGCTGATCATCCCCAATCAGTACCCCGTTCCTGCCTTCTCCCCATATCCCCTGACTCTGCTCCCTTTAAGAGCTCTATCTAACTCTCTCTTGAAAGCATCCAGAGAATTGGCCTCCACTGCCTTCTGAGATTCATAACCCTCTGTGTGAAAAAGATTTTCCTCATCTCCGTTCTAAATGGCTTACCCCTTATTCTTAAACTGTGGCCCCTGGTTCTGAACTCCCCCAACATCGGGAACATGTTTCCTGCCTCTAGCGTGTCCACACCCTTAATAATCTTCTATGTTTCAATAAGATCTCCTCCCATCCTTCCAAATTCCAGAGTATATAAGCCCAGCCGCTCCATTCTATCAACATATGACAGTCCCGCCATCCCGGGAATTAACCTGGTGAACCAACGCTGCACTCCCTCAATAGCAAGAATGTCACTCCTCAGGTTTGTGGAGACCAAAACTGCACACAATACTCCAGGTGTGGTCTCATTAGGGCCCTGTACTCAACTCATCTTGTTATGAGTGCCAACATGCCATTCACTCTCTTCTCTGCCTGCTGTACCTACATGCTTACTTTCAGTAACTGATGAACAAGGACCCCCAGATATCGTTGTCCTTTCCCTTTTTCCAACTTAACGCCATTTGCTCCAGCATTTTGTCTACCTTTAGTGTAAACCAACATCTGCAGTTCCTTCCTACACAAGATTACTTGCAATTAAGCTAATATAACCTGAAGAAGGGTCCTGTCCTGAAACGTCACCTATCCATGTTCTCCAGAGATGTTGCCTGACCCGCTGAGTTAATCCAACACTCTGTGAAACGTCACCTATCCATGTTCTCCACAGATGCTGCCTGACCCGCTGAGTTAATCCAACACTCTGTGAAACGTCACCTATCCATGTTCTCCACAGATGCTGCCTGACCCGCTGAGTTACTCCAGCACTTTTTTCTTGTTTTGACCATCAACCTTGTAAAACTTTACCAATGAGTTTGCTACTCCAATGCCAGAAATATCAATCATGTTTTGAGAACAAAGTGTATTTTCAGTATCTCTGGAGTCTCGCCCTGCAGCCTGACCCACAGAGCTACTCCAATTCTGCATTTCTGAGTTCTAACAAAGTATAAAAGTGTGAAAACACACTCCTCCAGATTCAGGTAGACACAAAATGCTGGAGTAACTCAGCGGGTGAGGCAGCATCTCTGGAGAGGAGGAATGGGTGACGTTTCGGGTCCCCCTTCCTTCTCTCCAGAGATGCTGCCTCACCCGCTGAGTTACTCCAGCATTTTGTGTCTCCCCTTCGATTTTAGCAGCTGAATCTGCAATTCTTTCTTACATCCCAAATTCAGGGACAGTTTCTTCCCTGCTGTTACCAGGCAACTAAACCATCCTACCAACAACTGGAGAGCAGTCTTAAATTGCTATCTACCTCACTGAAGACCCTCTGACTATCTGTGATCGGACTTTGCTGGCTTTACCTTGCACTAAACGTTATACCCGTCCGATGTATCCGTACACTGTGGACGGCTCGATTATAATCACGTATTGTCTTTCCGCTGACTGGTTAGTGCGCAACAAAAAGATTTCACTGTACCTCGGTACACGTGGCAATAAACTAAACTGAACTAAACTAAACCATGTTTTCAGTTTCAGGTTTTAAAATACATTTGTAACTTGAGCAGTATTATCACAGTTTATATTTTTAAATTCCCTATTCTTTCCCCACCGCCTTTACTCAATGGGGGCCCTGTGTGATTCTGAGTCAGAAGTTTCAAATCCTGTTCAGAGTAAGAACAATGTTATTCTCATCAATGCGATTGTGGGACCGTGGCATTGTTAGAGATCTTTGTATATTTGCGAGCTTCGAGTTCCTCAAATATTCCTAAATATTCCTACAAGTAAATAGGAAATATTCCTAGTTTAGTTTAGTTTACTTTAGAGAGACAGCGTTGAAACAGGCCCTGCGGTCCACCAAGTCCGCGCCGACCAGCGATCATCCCATATACTGGCACTATCCAATGCACTCGGGAAAATTTACAATTTGTACCTAAGTTAATTAACCTACAAACTTATTTGTAGGAAGAATCTGCAGATGCTGGTTTGAATCAAAGATAGTTAAAGACAAAACTGGATTAACTCATTGAGACAGGCAGCATCTCTGGAGAGAAGGAATGGGTGACGTTTCGGGTCGAGACCGTTTTCAGACGTGTCTATCTGTCTAACCTACAAACATATACGTCTTTGGAGTGTGGGAGGAAACCGGAGCACCTGGAGAAAACCCACGCAGACCACAGGGATAATGTTTGGTGAAAAAATTGTCACTAGTGTGTGTAGGATAGTGCGAGTGTACGAGGTGGTCGCTGGCCGGCGGGGAATCGGTGGTCCGAAGGGCCTGTTTCCACTCTATATCTCTAAAGAGGACTCTCTCAAACTTCTACAGGTGCACAGTAGGGAGCATGTTGACCGGTTGCATCGTGGCCTGGTTCGGCAACTTGAACGTCCAGGAGCGGAAAAGACTACAGAAAGTTGTGACCACTGCCCAGTCCATCATCGGCTCTGACCTCCCCACCATCGAAGGGATCTATCGCAGTTGTTGCCTTAAAAAGGCTGCCAACATCATCAAGGACCCACACTATCCTGGCCACTCACTCATCTCCCCGTTGCCATCAGGTAGACCGTACAGGAGCCTGAAATCTGGTACATCTAGGTTCAGGAACAGCTTCTTCCCCACAGCCATCAGGCTATTAAACTCGCCAACAAACAAACTCTAAACTATAACAGCCTATTGCACTTTATCTGTTTATTTATGTGTATATATATGGCCTATGGTATATAGACACACTGATCTGTTCTGTATTATGCTTACAATACTCTGTTGTGCTGCAACAAGCAAGAATGTCATTGTCCTATCTGGGACACATGACAATAAACTCTCTTGACTTGACTTGAAGTCTAAAGTCTAACCTAAAGTTACCAGAGATAGTCCAAGTCCAAGTGATTTTGAGGGCAGGGTGAACGTTAGTGGTAAAGTTGATGAAATCAATGTTCTGCACGGGTGCAGGAGACAGCATCCATGCAGTCATCAATGCAATGGTGAAAGTCTAAAGAAGGGTCCCGACCTGAAACGTCGTCTGTCCATTTCCCTCCACAGATGCTGCCTGACCAATAAATCAGTCTGAAGAATGGTTTCGGCCCGAAACGTTGCCTATCTCCTTCACTCCATAGATGCTGCTGCACCCGCTGAGTTTCTCCAGCATTTTTGTCTACCTAAGTTTATCCAACTCTTCATGTGTGTTGCTCACAGAGCGATGGGGCAGTAGAATTGTTCTCTCACAGCTCCAGAGACCCGGGTTCGATCCCGACTTCGGGTGCTGTCTGTACGGAGTTTGCACGTTCTCCCTGCGACCAGGTGTGTTTTCTTCCCACGTCCCAAAGACGTGCGGGTTTGTAGGTTAATCGACCCCCCGCAAATTTCCCCTAGTGTGCAAGGAGTGGATGAGAAAGTGGGATCCATGGAACGGTCGATCCATGGTCGGCGCGGACTCGACCTGTTTCCACGCTGCATCTCTAAACTAAACAACCTTGTACAGTCATAAGCACACTGAATAAAACTGGGCTTTCTTTTCCTTTCCCCCCTGATTTTAATCACCATTCTCAATCTTGCCTTTGTCATTTTAAGAAGAAAAGACCAGCGAAGAGTGTCTGACGCGTTTGAAAGCACAAAGATATCTGGAGCAGATTAGAATGTGTACAAACCAGGCAGGCAGATCCTCAGTTCATGTTATTAACCTGGCAGTTCAAAATTCACAGACAGGAATAAAAAGGATTGTGTGAAGTGGAAATAGGATTTAAACAGCAGACAGAAATATAAAAATGATTCAATGAACAAGACGACTGCAAAAGGGACGAAAAATAATGAACGCGGTTCGTGACTGGAATTCCTAATGTAGAAACAATTTATCCTTTTTCAGAATTGCGTTGTGTAAAGCCTACCTTAATATTAACTGGATAATCCAAATCTCAATTCAAAACTGTTAAATGCCGAATCTATTAGAAAGAGGTTTCCAAGACTTCAGGGAGAGAGTGGAATTTAATCAGATCCAAGATTAAATCTTCAATTGGTTTCCACCTAAGAACAGTATCACATCCTGTGCTTGGTCACTGCGAATTGACCTTGTGAGAGAGATCTGTGTGTTTGATGTAGCTTGCTACAACGGCCTGAAGGGATTATTCTGTTCAAAAGATTAAGGGATTGGACAGGCTAGATACAGGAAGGTGTTCGCCATGTTGGGGGAGCCCAGAACCAGGGGTGACAGTTTAAGAATAAGGGGTCTCGAGAAGTGTCCCTGTCTGAAGAAGGGTCTCAACCCAAAACGTCACCTAGTCCTTCGCTCCATAGATGCTGCCTCATCCACTGAGTTTCTCCAGCATTTTTGTCTACCTCAGACTAAGGGGTAGACCGCTGCACCACAGAGAGCATCCTAACGTATGGCATCTTTGTGTGGTATCTCAGCTGCACGGAGGCGGAGAGGAGAGCTCTTCAGCGGGTCGTCCACAGGGCGCAGAAGATAATTGGGACACAGCTACCAGCCTTGGAGGACATCTACCACACACGGTGCCTCAGGAAGGCCGTCAGCATCCATAAAGACTCCTCTCACCCTTGTAATGGACTGTTCGAACTACTACCTTCCGGCAGACGTTACAAGGCCTTCTACGCCCGCACCTCCAGACTCAGGAACAGCTTCATCCCCAGAGCTATAGCGGCTCTGAACCGGCCCTGCTGAGTGCCCCACCCACCCCCATGAACTGTCTCCCCCGGATGGTCACGTCGCACATTGACCCGGCACACACACATTTGCACTTTATACTGTTTTAACTGTTTTTTTAATCTTGTTTCTCTGGGTGTCTAAACTTTTAGCTAATTAAGTTATTACATTGGATGGAAGTTGCATTCCAAATCTCGTTGTACCTCTGTGCAATGACAATAAAGATATATTATTATATATTATTATTATTATTATTATTATTGGGACTGAGATGAGGGAAAACTCTTTCTTCCTACACAGGTGTTGTTTCAGGTTGGATACGAGTAGATTCCAGCGTTGTTTTGTTTTCATTGTTGTTAAGGTGCGATATTCTGCCGTGGTCCGATGCCTAGGTCCAAGGAGTGGGAACCCAATGACACACAAGGCTTCAACCTTTGGACAAAAGAATGTGCGGAAAAAAACACATTGTTGTGCTGTATTGCCAGAAATTTAGTTGACAGTCCTTTAGATGCATAAAATGTGCTTTAAATTTTATTTGTAATTCTGTTTAACGAAGATTAGGAAATGAAATATAGGTTGGAATAGCACTGAGCTGAGTTAAGTTTATTTCAGTTTAATTTAGTTTAGTTCACTTTACTTTAGGTGAGACTTTAGACTTTAGAGGTGCAGTGTGGAATCAGGCCCTACGACCAGCGACCGCCCTTTACGATAGCAGTATCCTACAGACGAGAGACAATTTACAATTTACAGAAGTCAATTAATCTGCAAACCTGCACGTCTTTGGAGTGTGGGAGGAAACCGGAGCACCCGGAGAAAGGGCACGCGGTCACGGGGCAAACGTACAAACTCCATACAGACAGCACCCGTAGTCAGGATCAGAACATGCAAACTTCACACAGACAGCAGCAGAGGTCATATGCCGAGAGAATGGAGCGGCTGGGCTTCTATACTTTGGAATTTAGAAGGACGAGAGGGTATCTTATTGAAACAAAAAAGATTATTAAGGTGTTGGACACGCTACACGCAGGAAACATGTTCCCGATGTTGGGGGAGTCCAGAACCAGGGGTCACAGTTTAAGAATAAGGGGTAAGCAATTTAGAACAGAGATGAGGAAACACCTTTTCACCCAGAGAGTTGTGAATCTGTGAATATTTGAGGAAAACATAGAAACATAGAAAATAGGTGCAGGAGTAGGCCATTCGGCCCTTCGAGCCAGCACCGCCATTCAATACGATCGTGGCCGATTATCCAAAATCAGTTCCCCGTTCCTGTTTTCTCCCCATATCCCTGAAGGAACTCGAAGCTCACAAAACTCTCACGATGCAATACTCCATCAACTAAACTAAACTTAAGGCAAGAACGGATCCGATTCCTCATATTAGCCTTGCCTTGGTTGGTATTTTCAGTCCAGTCACTTGGGTAAGACTCCAGAGAGGGAGCTATGCTTGGGAACTGTTGGAGTTGAGACGAGGTGAGGACGCCAAACAGTGTCAGACAGGTTTCATCGCTACAAGGAAACAAAACACTGGCCCAGCGGGAATGGAATGACGAAGTAACAGCTCAGTCCAAGATTCATGTTTACCTATGCAGTCGTATAACGTTCTGTTGGATTTAGATGTGTCTCAAGTGACCTTGAGTCAATCGTTCCCCTTGCAACGTGAAGTGTCTTTATATGGTTGATGTAAACAGCCTTCAGTGAACCTTGTTTTTTATTTCAGTTTCCTGCATTGTGCAAATATATGTCTGCAGAAAAACAAAGTCCTTTTCATGCCGACTGGGACGGAGGGTAGCATTAGATTAATGGAAAACATTGCTCAGAAATTTGCTTAGGGAAATCCATATAAATATAGAACCCAGAACAAATAAGTCGGGACTGTGTGATCGGATTGTATTATAGAGTCATAGAGTGATTCAGCATGCAAACAGGCCCTTCTGCCCAACTGGCCCACACCGCCCAACATGCCCCACCTACACTAGTCCCACCTGCCCGGTCCATATCCCTCCAAACCTGTCCTATCCATGTACCTGTCTACCTGTTTCTTAAACGTTGGATAGTCCCAGCCTCAACTACCTCCTCTGGCAGCTCGTTCCATGCACCCACCACCCTCTGTGCCTACGATTTAAACCAGCATCTGCAGTTCTTTCCCGCACCCTTTGTGTACAGTAGGGTTAGGTTCTGGCCTAGGTTTATTGATGTCACAAGCACATCACCAGAGAGAGAATGGGACCCCCTCAGGAATCAAAGCAGGGAACTCTGTGTGGAGCCAACGAGCCAAACGCAGGCAGGTGGGACTAGTGTAAATGGGACATGTTGGCCGGTGTGGGCAAGTTGGGCCGAAGGGCCAGTTTGCACGCTGTACCACTCCATGGCACGATGTACTGAGATACAGTGTGTTGCATGCGATCTCTGCAGATCACGGTGGTGCAGCGGTAGAGTTGCTGCCTTACGGACTACGGGTGCTTTGGTTTCCTCCCACACTCCAAAGACGCGCAGGTTTGTGGGTTAATTGGTTTGGTAAATGTAAAAAAATTGCCCCTGGTGGGTGTCGGATAGTGTTAACGTGCGGGGAGCGCTGGACGGCGCGAACATGGCGGGCCGAAAGGGCTTGTTTCCGCGCTGTATCTCTAAACCAAAAATCAGATATACCATACATACCCCATTGTCAGCGTGAGGCCCAGCACAAATTGGAGGAACAGCACCTCATATTTCACTTGGGCAGCTTACACCCCAGTGGTACGAACATTGACTTCCCTAACTTCAAGTAGCCCTTGCTTTCCCCTCTCTCTCCGTCCCTCCCCCACCCAAGTCGTGCTGGCTTCAAAGTCATCTTGTCGAGTCTCATTTTCTGTAACTCATTTTCACCTAGCCCACAGCTAACTATGTTTGAGAAGGAACTGCAGATGCTGGAAAATCGAAGGTAGACAAAAGTGCTTGAGAAACTCAGCGGGTGCGGCAGCATCTATGGAGCGAAGGAAATAGGCAACATTTTGTCCCGAAACCCTTAAGGAAATAGGCAACGTTTCGTCCTGAAACCCTTAAGGAAATAGGCAACGTTTTACCCTGAAACACTTAAGGAAATAGGCAATGTTTCGGCCCGAAGCTTTGCCTATTTCCTTTGCTCCATAGATGCTGCCGCACCCGCTGACTTTCCACAGCTAACAATGGCTTGTTTCCTTGATCATTGTTACGTTTTTTGCATATCTTTTATTCATTTGTTCTATATCTCTCTCTATCGCCGTCTAAATCTCTCGTTTCCCTTTCTCGTGACTCTCAAGGGCCTGTCCCACTTGCCGATTTTTTCGGCGACTGCCGGCATCATTGACTGACATATTAAAATACGCGCCGCGATGCAGCGTGACGCGGGCGCGTGACGTATAACGCGCCGTGATGACGTATTGACGCGCGGTGTTTATTCAAGTGTCGCAACATTTATGGATTTTGAAATGTTCAAAATCTTTTGGCGACACTGATATGACGCCGGCAGTCGACGAAAAAAAACTCCAAGTGGGACAGGCCTTCGGTCTTCTGCAAGAAAAGTGAAGTAATGACTCTGTGGGGAGGTTTATGAAATCATAATTCTTGCTGCTCGCTGGGAAAAAATTGTGACCTCAGATTTAAAAATGGACAATTTGGGTTTTACATGAAGCGCGGAACAAAAAGTACCTTCTTCTGGAATGAAGTGAGTTTTTTGGAAATACTACCGTTAGGGTTAGAGGTATATCATAAACGATCAAAGTCTATAATGAGACCACATCCTGTGAGCTGACAGTATAAATATATCTGTTGATTTGTCAAATAAATCATCTGGAAAATACTGCAAAACTTTTTGTTTCTCCTTCAGCGATCTTCTTTCCCCGCTCCTCTCCTCGAAGACATGTATAATTCTGCACCTGTTACATATTAACAGGAACCACTGCAACCTGTGCCCAAAAGAACATTGAATTCCAATAAGTTCCTGGATTTTGAACAGGTTGTACGTGTGAATGAGCTAAAGTGTTGAGTGCAGGTGACTTAGCTCTTGTACATTAAGCAGCCTACAATGCATGTCCATGTACCAAAGCAACGTCACTGTTAGTTTATGCATTTGTCATCCAGTCCACGCTTATTTCTTTGATCATAAGATCATAAATGATTGGAGCAGAATCAGGCAATTCTTCCCATCGAGTCTACTCCGCCATTCAATCATGGCTGAACTACCTCCTAACCCCATTCTCCTGCCTTCTCCCCATAACCCCATATCATACACTACTGCCAGAAGAGTAGTGCAGGAAGGAACTGCGGAATCTGAGGGACAACATTTTTATACAAAGGGTGGTGGGTGTGTGGAACGAGCTGCCAGAAAAGGTAGTTGAGGCTGGTACTCCACTGATGAACTGTATTGAACTGTATTCCCTCCATTGATGAACTGTGCACTGCAAGGGCCAGGAAGCGAGCGGGCAAGATCATCTCTGACCCCTCTCACCCTGGCCACAAACTCTTTGAATCACTTCCCTCTGGAAGGCGACTCCGGACTGTCAAAGCTGCCACAGCCAGACATAAAAACAGTTTTTATCCACGAGTAGTTGCTCTACTCAACAGCCAAAAATCTGTAGCCTCCCTTTGATCTGGTATTTTGTTGGTTCACATGCTTGATCAATGGTGTTTTATCATTAATGTCTTATTATTATTAATGTTTAGTGTTTTCTGAGTCATTCATAACTGTCACTCTATGTAATGTTGTTACTTGCGGGCGGAGCACCAAGGCAAATTCCTTGTATATGAATACTTGGCCAATAAACTTACTTACCTACTTACTTACTTACTTACTCACTATCACAATGTTTAGGAAACAATTAGACAAAGGCACATGGATAGGACAGGTTTAGAGGGATATGGACCAAACGCAGGCAGGTGAAACAAGTGTAGATGGGATATGTTGGTCGGTGTGGGCAAGTTGGGCCGAAGGGCCTGTTTCCACGCTGTATCACTCTATGAGAGTTCTACCGTAGCACTGGAGCAGGCTTGATTGTAATCATGTATAGTCTTTCTGCTGACTGGATAACACGCAACAAAAAAGCTTTACACTGTACTTTGGTACGCGTGGCAATAAACTAAAATAAAATAAAATAATCTAAACTTGTTGACATCTCCACATTACTGGGGTAACTCAGCGAGGCAGGCAGCATCTCTGGATAGAAGGAATGGGTGACATTTCGGGTCGAGTCCCTTCTTCTTCAGTTTGAGGAAAGGTCTCGACCCGAAACATCACCCATTCCTTCTCTCCAGAGATGCTGGCAGACCCATTGTTACTCTGGCAGTTTTGTGAATATCTTCGGTGTAAACCAGCATCTGCAGTTCCTTCCCGCACATCTCCACATTACTGCTCCCTCATCTTAGTCCCAGCACCACTGTACATCTGCTTAAAAAGAGAAAACACTTAATCCTGTTGCCAAGAACAGGCATCCACTGTACCTTGCAACCAGCCTGCATTAATCTGTCCTTCAAATGCTCTTGACTGCACAGGATCCAATTATGTTTACCCATTAATGATGGAATATAAATGAACTGAAGCTAGAATGTCGTTTGTTGTCATTTTAAACTGAATGCGATAAGTTTTCAATTTGCTCTTCTGAAGAGTTGTAAAAATAAATAATGATGCTTTAATGAGCTGCAATCATCTTTTATCACACGTTGGGCTGATTTTTTTTTTCCAAATTGTAGGCACTTCAAAAAGATTATGTGTACCTCTTCTCCTTGAGATCGTGTGGCACGGTGGCGCAGTGGTAGAGTTGCTGCCTCACAGCACAAGAGACCCAGGTTCCATCCCGATTACGGGTGCTGTCGGTACGGAGTTTGTACGTTCTCCCCGTGACCTGCGTGGGTTTGCCCCAGATGCTCCGGTTACCTCCCACGCTCCAAAGACGTGCAGGTTTGTAGGTTTACTGGCTCTGGTGAAAATTGTAAATTGTCGCCAGTGTGTGTAGGACAGTGTTAAGGGCCTGTCCCACTTGGCGGATTTTTTCAGCGACTGCCGGCGTCATATCGGTGTCGCCAGAAGATTTTGAACATTTCAAAATCCAGCGGCGACAAAAAAAATGTTGCGACACTTGAAAAAACACCGCGCGTCAATACGTCATCAAGTCACATCACTGCGCAGGTTTTTCAGTGACCTGATACGTCAGTCAATGATGCCGGCAGTCGCTGAAAAAATCGGCAAGTGGGACAGGCCCTTTAATGTACGGGGTGATCGCTGGTCGACGCGATCTCGGTTGGGTTTGACGACCTGTTTCCGCACTGTAAGGTCTAAAGTCTAAATCTACGAGCCTAGCCTGCTCTCCATTGCAGGATGTTCTCTGGGAATCTGCGGAATGATAGTTGGGGGGAGCAGAGAATGGTTTACTGTTTTATCCTGCACCTGGCAGCGAGACAGAATGATATAATGGCCTCATCCAGTGAACTGGTCCATTGCAAATAACTGGAGGATACAAATAACCTTTCAGTGCCTTCAGAAAAAATAGGCGCCTTCCCAATTGTGCGTTGTAAGCAGTTTTCATCACTTGATGTCAACAATTTTGCTTCGTGTCACGCAGGCAGTTGAAATGCTTTCGCAACTACTCAGCGGCTGTGGAAAGCATCTTGTCCGGAAAAATCACGATTTGGTTTGGGAACTGCTCTGCCCAGGATAAGAAGGCTCTGCAGAGAGTAGTGCGTTCGGCCGAACGCACTATGGGACTACACTCGCCCCTCTGCAGGAACTATACATCAGAAGGTGTAACTCCAGAGCCGACAAGATCATGGGGGACCCCTTCCACCTCAGCAACGGACTGTTCCAGCTGCTACGGTCAGGCAAACGCCTCCGTTGCCACGCTGTGAAAACGGAGAGGATGAGAAGGAGTTTCTTCTCAGAGGCCATTAGGACTGTAAACTCCTATCTCACCAGGGACTAACTTACTGAACCATTTTACTGTTGTGGTGTCTTTTTTTAATTGCTGTTTTTTCTTTTTTTCCTCCCACAAATATGTAATATGTGAATATGTGTTTCTGTTCCGTTCTGTTTAGTAGTGTTTTTGCGCAATCCGTGAGCGTTGCCACTTTTCATTTCACTGCACATCTCGTAGGTGTATGTGACGAATAAACCTGACTTGACTTGACTTGAACTGTACACCATTGCAGAAGTGTTTTAATGCCTGCCTCCTTGGGATAAATATGGGCAGTAATTCTTCCCAGCCCTCAAAGGAAATCAGGCAAAACTTCAAATTTAGTTTTGTTTTAGAGATACAGCATGGAAACAGGCCCTTCGGCCCACCGAGTCTGCACCGCCCAGCGATCAGCCATTCACTGCTTCTATCCCTACAAACGAGGGACAATTTACAGAAGCCAATTAGCCTACAACTCTCTACGTCTTTGGAATGTGGGGTGAAACCGGAGCACCCGGAGAAAACCCACGAGGTCACAGGGAGAACATACACACTCCGTACCGGCAGCACCGATGGTCAGAATCGAACCCGGGTCTCTGGCGCGGTGAGACGCCACCGTGCCGTCCATTTAATTCACCTGTCGCCATACTTTCCTCTATTTAAGCTCCAATACTACATGGCTTCCTCCTCCCCATAGCCAATCAAAATGAGAACCATAGCACGCCATGGAGAAGATCTGAGCCTGAGTTTGATACCATCCGATGGAGAAGATAACGAGCTTTGCCTTAGCTTTTTGTTTTGAGGAAGGGCTTGTACACTCTGGAGTTTAGAAGGATGAGAGGGGATCTTATTGAAACATATAAGATTGTTAAGGGTTTGGACACGCTAGAGGCAGGAAACATGTTCCCGATGTTGGGGGAGTCCAGAACCAGGGCCCACAGTTTAAGAATAAGGGGTAAGCCATTTAGAACGGAGACGAGGAAACACTTTCTCTCACAGAGAGTGGTGAGTCTGTGGAATTCTCTGCCTCACAGGGCAGTGGAGGCCGGTTCTCTGGATACTTTCAAGAGAGAGCTGGATAGGGCACTTAAAGATAGCTCAGTCAGGGGATATGGGGAAAAGGCAGGAACGGGGTACTGATTGGGGATGATCAGCCATGATCACATTGAATGGCGGTGCTGGCTCGAAGGGCCGAATGGCCTACTCCTGCACCTATTGTCTATTGTCTAGTGTCCCGGCCCGAAATGTCACCCTTCCTTTTCCTCCAGTGATGCTGTCTGACCCTTTATCTCCTGTACTGTTTTCTATGTTCTATGTCCTAAGATAGATTCATGGGCTAAAACAACTTGAACAACCTCAGTTTTTTTGAACAGTTTTTTCTTGTATTTACCCAGGTGCAGTTGTGGCTTTTCACAGCTTAGAAGAAAGATAAAGGATCTAGCAAGTCTGTGCTGGGATTTAGATAGAGCAACCTCTTGGTATTACTCCACAGCTCTTATCTCTTTCCCTTTAAGTACTTACTGTGAACTAACACGTGAAAGTCACGTTGGTCTTAGTTCAACCAGGTCTGAAGATTGTTCCCAATTTAGTCATCGAGCTTTAAGAAGGGTGTGAAGGACTTAGAGCAAAGCCACAAAGGAATTACCAGGGTAGACAAAATTGCTGGAGAAACTCAGCGGGTGCGACAGCAGCTATGGAGCGAAGGAAATAGGCAACGTTTCGTCCCGAAACGTAGCCTATTTCCTAAGGGCTTCGGGCCGAAACGTTGCCTATTTCCTTCGCTCCATAGATGCTGCCGCACTCGCTGAGTTTCTCAAGCACTTTTGTCTACCTTCGACTTTACAGCCTCTGCAGTTCCTTCTTAAACATTGTTAGCTGTGGACTAGGTGAAAATGAGTTACAGACAATGAGACTCAACAAGATGACTTTGAAGCAAGTACGACTGCAGATGCTGGAAAATCGAAGGTAGACAAAAGTGCTTGAGAAACCCAGCGGGTGCAAATCAGACCATTTCCAAAAGATTTGGTCTCCATTTATCGGCTTATTACAAGCATAGGGTGCAACACAACTCTGAAAATAAATAGTATCAGGACCTGGTGAGGGGTGTGTAAAGAAACAAAGTAGGTATATCCCTTAAATCCCATATATCTCATATTTTCTTTCTTCTATTTTTTTTTCTTTCTTTTCCTTCGTTTTTCTTTTTTAGTCTTTCTTGCGTCTTACGCGTCTACGGGTTCTTCCCGGCCACTCTTTCACGCACTTACTATCCTATCTAACTCTCTCTATTCTTCTCCTTATTCTTCTTCTTCTTAAAGTATAAAATACAAAGTGGTACAGGCAAGGTATTATGTTATTTTTGTCTTATATGATTGTAATGTACATCACTTCTAAGAAAGAAAATTTAAAAGTTAAAAAATAAACTCAGTGGGTGCGGCAGCATCTATGGAGCGAAGGAAATAGGCAATGTTTCGGCCCGAAACGTTGCCTATTTCCTAAGGGCTTCGGACCGAAACGTTGCCTATTTCCTTCGCTCCATAGATGATGCCGCACCCGCTGAGTTTCTCCAGCAATTTTGTCTACCTTCGGATTTTCCAGCATCTGCAGTTCCTTCTTGAACGAGGATTTACCAGAGCACTTCCAGCGATGAGTGAAGGCAATACAGACAGTGCAGTGGTTAACTGACTGTGGAGTTTAATCCATTGACTCGGAGACAGAGTTTAAATCTCTGGTGAGGAATTAGTCAGAGGATGGTGAATCTGTGGAATTCATCGCCATAGAAGGCTGTCAATGGATATTTTTAGAGAATAACTTTAGTGCAAGATAAAGCGAGTAAAGTCCGATCAAAGATGGTTTCTAATGAGGTATAACGTGGTTCAGGAACGCTCTCTAGTTGGATATGATTAATAGGCAATAGACAATAGTAGGAAGCCAGCACTGCCATTCAATGTGATCATGGCTGATCATCCCCAATCAGTACCCCGTTCCTGCCTTCTCCCCATATCCCCCGACTTTAAGAGCCCTATCTAGCTCTCTCTTGAACGCATCCGGTGAATCGGCCTCCACCGCCCTCTGAGGCAGAGAATTCCACAGACTCACCACTCTCTGTGTGAAAAAGTGTTTCCTCATCTCCGTTCCAAATGGCTTACCCCTTAATCTTAAACTGTGGCCCCTGGTTCTGGACTCCCCCAACATCGGGAACACGATTCCTGCCTCTAGCGTGCCCAAACCCTTAAGGTGGAGATTGATAGATTCTTGATTAGTATGGGCGTCAAGGTTTATGGGGAGAAGGCAGGAGAATGGGATTGAGAGGGAAAGGTAGAACAGCCATGATTGAATGGCAGAGCGGACTCGATGGGCCGAATGGCCTAATTCTGCTCTGACAATGTATGAACTTATGAATTCAAATTCAATTAGTTAAATAAAAAAATGTTTTTTTTTTAGTCAAGATTCTCCTAATAATCCAGTCAGCGGAAAGACAATACATGATTACAATCGAGCCATTCACAGTGTACAGATACACGATAAAGGCAATGACATAAATAACATTTCATGCAAGATAAGGCCAGTAACGTCCGATCAAAGATAATCCGAGGGTCTCCAATGAGGTAGAGAGAAGTTGAGGACTAGTCTCTAGTTGTGGTCAGATGATTCAGTTGCCTGATAACAGCTGGGAAGAAACTGACCCTGAATCTGGAGGTGTGCATTTTCACACTTCTATACCTCTTGCCCGATGGGAGAGGGGAGAAGAGGGAGCGGCCAGGGTGTGACTTATTATGCTGCTGGCCTTGCCGAGAAAATGGAGTCAATGGAAGGGAGGTTGGTTTGTGTGACGGTCTGGGCTGCGTCCGCAATTCTCTGCGGTTTCTTGCGGTCTTGGATGGAGCTGTTCCCAAACCATGCCGTGATAGAAATCTGCCATTTTTACGTGGTCTGGCTTGATGCGATTCCCGATTCACTGATGTGGTTGGCTCTCGACTGCCTACAGGGCTTAAGTGCAATTAGGGATCTGTAATGAACGGCTGAGGGGCTGAAACATGCTTAAGAAAAGGAAAGTGAAAGAAGACTTGATACGCTGACACAATGTGAATCTTGTGCGTATATGGAGTATTCATCGCTGTATTGTGATTGCACAGATGCTAATGCATTATATGCTTCTGACTTCATTAATAAAGTATATCTTTGTAAAATAAATGAATGCTGCAGAAATTTCCCCACAAACATCCCCTGAAGGAATTGGCTACACATCGTCTCAAATAATAAATAATAATAAAGTGGGTCGTGGTGTAGAATGAATGAATGGATGAATAAGTTTTATTTGGCCAAGGATTCACATACAAGGAATTTGCCTTGGTGCTCCGCCTGCAAGTGACAACCTGCCATCCAGTGACAGTTAGGAATGGGAGGCTGGGATTGCTAATACCTGGAGCCGAGGTTGAGAGATGTTTAGTTTAAGAAGGAATTGCAGATGCTGGAAAAATCGAAGGTAGACAAAAATGCTGGAGAAACTGAGTGGGTGAGGCAGCACCGATGGAGCGAAGGAATAGGTATCGTTTCGGGTCGAGACCCTTCTTCAGACTAAGATGCCGCCTCACCCACTGAGTTTCTCCAGCATTTTTGTCAACCTTTGAGAGATGTGTAGTTTAGTTTGGGAATGTGTAGGAAGGAACTGCAGGTGCTGGTTTAAACCGAAGATAGACACAAAAAGCTGGAGTAATTCAGCGAGACAGGCATCAGCTCTGGAGAGAAGGAATGGGTGACGTTTCGGGTCTGAAGAAGGGCCCACCCCTTCTCTCCAGAGATGCTGTCTCACTGAGTTATTCCAGCTTTTTGTGTCTATCTTTACTTTAGTTGACTTGTTTAGTTTAGATTAGTTTAGTTAAATTAGATCAGTTCTGCCCCTTTAAACCAGTGATAAATGTGTTCTGATATTCTTATTGTCGGTTCCTAATATCATTGGACATAACCAGGACAATGAACACACACTCACATCGTGGAGACACAAGAAACTGCAGATGCTACAATCCTGAGCAAAACACAAAGTGCTGCTGGAGTAACTCAGCGGGTCAGGCAGCATCTGTGGAGGGGAGATACTGCCTCCGCAGATGCCGTTTGACTCATTGAGTTCCTCCAGCACTTTGTGTTCTATCCGCAGTAAGATTAGTGCGGCTGTCGGTGGTTACGGAGAGAAGGCAGGAGATTAGGGTTGAGATGGAGAGATAGATCAGCCGTGATTAAATGGCGGAGTAGACTTGATGGGCTGAATGGCCTAATTCTGCTCCTAGGATTTATAAAGACAGCATAACCAGATTTAATCTCCAATTCTCAAAGTTTATAGACACTAAATCCATAACTGCACATACCTAACGAACCGATTTGAGCCCAGATTGTGTCCAAGAGCTTTAAATGCAAGAAATGTGTCTGTAAATTGAAAATCAAATTTCATATAAAGCAAAATGATTGTATAAAAAATAATAAGAAAAATATAAAATATTGATCCGTTGATTAACGGACACCTGTAATCTATTGTTAGTTACTGTGGTCATTCCTTACATGGTAACATAATTTAACATGACATTATCAATGTCCTTAACAATATAATATAACATGGGTTATTGAGTGATCATAAAATTAATTGTGATTAATTGCACAATTATTAAATAAAGGAATTAATTTTGGATTTAATTGTTCAGTAAAACAGTAATGGAATTCCAACAGTTTTGCAAAATGGGAAAGGAAAATATTTTGTTCTCCAGAGGGAAGCAGAGAGGGGGAAGTGGGAGAGATTGTAGAGGAAAGGATCGTCGAGAGCGTTTTATTGTCGTGTGTCCCAGATAGAACAATGACATTCTTACTTGCTGCAGCACGACACGATGTGTGAACATGGTACACTGTAAACAGTGTGATAAACGGGAGAAAATTCAGTGTGTGTATACAGTATACACACACACATGCACACACAAAGAACTGCAGACGCTGGTTTAAATCGAAGATGGACACAAAATGCTGGAGTAACTCACAGGTAGCGTCTCTGGAGAGAAGGAATGGGCGACGTTTTGGGTCAAGACCCTTCTTGAGACTGAAGAAGGGTCTCGATCTGAAACATCGCCCATTCCTTCTCTCCGGAGATGCTGCCTTACCTGCTGAGTTACTCCAGCATTTTGTGTCTATCTTTGGTTTAGACTAGCATTTGTAGTTAATTCCTACACATTTTATATACACACACACACACACGCATATATATATATATACACATATATGTGTGTGTGGCTGTGTGTGTACACACACGCACACGTAAAAAAAACAATATTAGTGCAATAATAACTATAAGATTCTATGTGGTTCAGAGCGTATTTGGAGGTTGTAGAGTTTAATAGCCTAATGGCTGTAGGGGAGAAGCTGTTCCTGAACCTGGACGTTACAGTTCCTATCTCTACTAACTACTATCTATTATCTACTAGAACTCCTTGTCTCACAGCCTCTTGTCTTTTCATCTCTGGCCGTGCATCTGCCAATAAACCGCCCTCATCTGTTTCCACCTGTCACTTGACAAGCTTTGTCCCCCCTCCACCTCTCCTCCAGCTTTCTCCCCCTCTCCCCCACCACTATAATATCTGAAGACGGGTCCCGATCCAAAATACTCTTATCCGCGATCTCTGGAGAAGCTGCCTCACCCTATAGAGTACCCCAGGACTTTTTTTTTTGGTCTATTTTTGTAAAACAGCATCTGCAGTTCCTCGTGTTTACATTTTGAGTTACTCCAGCTTTGTGTGTCTGTCTCCTTTTTAAATCAGCATCTGCAGTTCCTTCCTACAAGTAATTTCTGTTTACCTTCTCTCTCCGTCCCTCCCCCTCCCCAGTTCTCTGACCAGTCTGACTGTCCCCCTGTTTACATTTTACCTCTGTAAGCCTCGTTGTCAGCTTCTCCTAGCAAACAATGCTCTACTCTACATTTTCCTTGACCTTTGTCCCCTTTCATGTCTCCTTTTCACACATAACTCTTCCTTATCTCCGTCTCCCCTTTCCCTGGCTCTCAGTCTGAAGAAGGGTCTCGACCCGAAACATCAACCTTCCTTCCCTCCAGAGATGCTGCCTGTCCCGCAGAGTTAGTCCAGCTTTTTGTGTCTATCTTCACATATATATATATATGTATACGCACACTTCTTTCGTGTGGCGTGCACAGCCTAAAGTTGTAGAACACCTTGTTCTATTTGATCTTCCGTTTGTGCACGTCAAGTTGATTGCATTAGTCGAAACAGGGCGGACCCCGTGAAGGTTGCAATCTTCCACCCCATATACACACACACACACACACACACACACACACATCAAACTCTTTTTCTCTGAAGTCTGAAGAAGGGTTTCGGCCCGAAACGTTGCCTATTCCCCGCGCTCCACAGATGCTGCCGCACCCGCTGAGTTTCTCCGACACTTTGGTCTACCTTCGATTTTCCAGCATCTGCAGTTCCTTCTTGAACTCTTTTTCTCGTTCATTATATTATGTTTACAGTGTATTATGTTTACATATGACAGGGTCTCGACTGCGAAACGTCGCCCATTCCTTCTCTCCAGAGATGCTGACTGACCCGCTGAGTTACTCCAGCATTTTGTGTTTATCTAAAGGGCCTGTCCCACTTGGTGATTTTTTAAAGTGACTGCCGGCATCATATCGGTGTCGCCAAAAGATTTTGAACATTTCAAAATCCAGCGGCGACAAAAAAACTGTTGCGACACTTGAAAAAACACCGCGCGTCAATACGTAAGTAGACAAAAGTGCTGGAGAAACTCAGCGGGTGAGGCAGCAGCTCTGGAGCGAGGGAATAGGTGACATTATGGCTCGAGACCCTTCTTCAGACTGATGTGGAAGTGGGGTGGGGGGGTGGGAAGAAGAAAGGAAGAGGCGGAGACAGTGGGCTGTGGGAGAGCTGGGAAGGGGAGGGGAAGGAGGGAGAAAGCAGGGACTACCTGAAATTGGAGAAGCCAATGTTCATACCGCTGGTGTGTAAAGTGCCCAAGCGAAATATGAAGTGCTGCTCCTCCAATTTGCGGTGGGACTCACTCTGGCCTTCAATACGTTGTCGTGCCGCAAATCTTTCAGTGACCTGATACGTCAGTCAATGATGCCGGCAGTCGCCGAAAAAATCGCCACGTGGGACAGGCCCTTAAGGATTCGAGGGAGTCTGTTTGTAAAGTGAAAAGCACTCACGTGGGGTTGCCTGGAGAACAGGGGGGTTGATTAGATGCACTGTGCTCCGAGTGTGTACACAGCATCTGTTAATGAGCAGCTTATCACTTAGTGCTGAGTCAAGCTGACTATCAAAAGGAGACATCTGCTCCACTCCTTTATTATACAAATTCAATATTTCAACTCCCGCGCCTCTGAAAGTGCCTTTTCTTTTATGCGCCCAGTTCCTAAATACGATAAGATAAACATTCTTCGACGAGCAGAGGGAAAAATATATATGACAGAGGGCCAGGCACTTTTGTTGCCCTCGTTAATTAAGGCGACTTTGCATAAAGGCATCATCCGCCACTATTGTGCGCTGTCAGAACAGGCTGGTGATCAAAGCTGCTGCCCTGAACCAGCACGCAGCGTTTCAAAAGGAACCAAAGAGCATGTGGTTAGTAAGGGGGCTCTGGCCTGGGACGCAGCTCAGGCAAATTAATACCCAACAATGCAGAATATTACAATAGCTATTGAATGTGTCACGGTACGGATTGGCAGCGATAGTGCGACTGCCTCACAGCGCCAGAGACCCGGGTTCGATACTCACTACGGGTGCTGTCTGCACAAAGTTTGCACGTTCTCCCCGTGACCCGTGTGGCGTTTTCTCCGAGATCTTTTAGGAAGGAGATGAGGAGGAATTTCTTTAGTCAGAGAATGATGAATCTGTAGAATTTGTTGCCACACAAGGCCGTGGAGGCCAAGTCAGTGGATATTTATACGGCAGAAATTGAAAGATTCTTGATTAATACGGGTGTCAGAGGTTGTGGGGAGAAGGCAAGAGAATGGGGTTAGGAGGGAGAGATAGATCAGCCATAATTGAATGGCGGAGTAGACTTGATGGGCCAAATGGCCTAATTCTTCTCCTATCACTTTTGAACTTATGATCTTCGGTTTCCACACAAACTCCAAAGACGCGCAGGTTTGTAGGTTAATTGGCTTGGTATAAATGTAAAACTGTCCCTGGTGTGTGTAGTGTAGTGTTAGTGTGCGGGGATCACCGGTTGGTGTGGACTTGGTGGGCTGAAGACTGAGTGTAAGGTCTCGACCCGAAATGTCAGCTTTTCTTCCAGAGATGCTCTTTTTTCTATCCATGTTCTCCACAGATGCTGCCTGCTGCACCTGTGAAACGTCACCTATCAACCCGCTGAGTTACTCCAGCACTTTGTTGGGTTTTTTTTGTGGTGAAGATGCAAGTGTCAGGTTGGGATGGAAGGCTTGAGGAAGATGTTTTTAAATGTGGTCAGAATGAGAACTCATACTTGGTTCGTGGATGGTGCTAGTGTGCAGGGATGGCTGGTCGGTGCGGACTCGGTGGGCCTAAGGGCCTGTTTCCGCGCTGTATCCCTAAACTAAAACCCCAGTTTGTGTAAACTCAACAAGTAGATACGTTATTTCCTGCCAGAGGTCGCGGGGAGAACGTGCAAACTCCGTACCGGCAGCACCCGTGGTCGCTGGCGCTGCCACCCTGCCACCCCGAATCCTGCAGGGACATTTTGGGCAGAAGGGCCTGTTCCTGTCATGCACAGTTCTAGGTTCTTTATACAGTAATAACTCTATGCAGCAATATCCTGCATTATAAAAATACTCAGCAGATGATAAATCATTTGTTACAGTAAATTCACTTTCCCGAATCACGGCCTCAGGTAGAGCCGCAATATTTATAGTATTTAGCTTTAAAAAGAAATCAGATGAGATCCCTTTCCTGTTCACTCTGTAACATATACGTCTTCTCCATATGGATCCCATAGGGAGTAGCATACAGAGGTGACTGTGAGGTAAAGAGTTTGTTTTAATTTGTTTTGACCCTGTCCCTGACTGAAAAAGTCACTGCTGAAAAATCCCGTGTACATTTTTTTATTACTTTATTGTAAGTTCATCAGTGATAGGAGCAGAATTAGGCCATTCGGCCCATATAGTCGACATGGGGTGGCACGGCGGCGCAGAGGTGGAGTTGCTGCCTCACAGCGGCAGGGACCCCGGTTCGATCCTGACTACAGGTGCTGCCTGCGCGGAGTTTGCACGTTCTCCCCGTAACTTGTGTAGATTTTCTCCGGGATCTTCGGTTTCCTCCCACGCTCCAAAGACGTGCTGGTTTTGTAGGTTAATTGACTTGGTAAAATTGTAAATTGTCCCTAGTGTATGTGGGATCGCTGGTCAGCGCGGACACGGTAGGCCGGAGGGCCTGTTTCCGCGCTGTATCTCTAAACTAAGTTTAATCCACCATTCAATCGTGGCTGATCTATCTCTCCCTCCCAACCCCATTCTCTTGCCTTATCCCCACATTCCCTGACACCCGCACTAATCAAGGATATGCCAACCTCCACCTTAAAAAGTGAAATTCTTACTTGCAGCAGCACAACAGAATATGTAAACATAGTACGCTGTAAACAAGATAATGAATGAGAGAGGAAAGTTCATTGTTGTACACACACACACACACGCACAGTGCTGGAGTAACTCAGCGGGACAGGCAGCATCTCTGGAGAAAATGAATGGGCGACGTTTCTGGTCGGGATCCTTCTTCAGATCAGAAAAAAAACGATATATAGACACACACACATAAAAACACTCACAATAATAGTGCAAATAGACAATTCAAATGCTCCCAATATGTAGTTCAGAGCTTATTTGGAGATTGTGGTGTTTGATAGCCTGATGGCTGTAGGGAAGAAGCTGTTCCTGAACCTGGACGTTACAGTGTTCAGGCTCCTGTACCTTCGTGTCGATGGCAGGGGTGAGATGAGAGCGTGGCCAGGGTGGTGTGGGTCTCGGATGACACTGGCTGCCCTTTCTGAGACATAGAATACAGAACTAATAAAATAAACTGGGTAGGAAGGAACTGCAGATGCTGGCTCACACAGACATGCTGGAGTAACTCAGCGGGACAGGCAGCATCTCTGGAGAGAAGGAATAGGTGGCATTTCAGGTCGAGTCCCTCCTTCCGACTGATGGAGGGGGTTTGTCTTTGTACCTGCACCTCCGCGCACATGTGCACATGACAATAACGTCGACTTGGGGGGGGGGTGGGGGGGGGGTGGGGAGGGGGGAAGAGTGGGGGGGGGGGGGTGGGTTGATTATAATTAGCAGGAAACAAGAGAGACTAGGTGCTGTACAAAGCTGTTAATGGTAAAAGCACCCAAGCTTCACAGACAGCTGCAGAGTGTACACAGCAGCTGATTACCACCAAAAGATGTCCTCCAGATTAGGTTCCACCGACTGATCTGGTCACCATGTGCGGTTTCAATAGTGCTGCTAAACAAACAGTAATTTGAGTTCCTGATGCACTACATAAATAAGTTTAAATTGCATCTTGCTGGAGTAAGCATTAAGTTATTAAACGGGTTGTTAAAACTACCATTGATTGAAACCTGCTGTATGCCCAATGTGCACTCCCATCAATAAAAACGCATGTGCAAAACTGTCTCGAATACGAATCAGCTTCTTGCCCACATTTGTTTTTGCACAAACCGCTCTTGATATTCTGAGCATAGATCTAATCTGCAAAGAAGGGTGTCATTTTTTTCTAAGGCAGTGATAGGTAGATTCTCGATCAGTGCAGGAAGGAATTGCAGATGCTGGTTTACACTGAAGATGGACAAAAAATGCTGGAATAACTCAGCGGGACAGGCAGCGTCTCTGGAGAGAAGGGGTGGGTGACGTTGTGGGTCGAGACCCTTCTGATAGTCAGGGGAGAGGGAGACACACAGAGATAAGGAAGGGTAAAAGTGCGGGTGTCAGGGGTTACGGGGAGAAGGCAGGAGAATGGGTTAGGAGGGAGAGATGGATAAGCCATGATTGAATGGTGGAGTAGACTAGATGGGCCGAATGGCCTAATTCTGTTCCTATAACTTATGAATTAATGTTATAGACTAGGGAAAAAAATCCAAGCTCTGGTGTTAAGAGGAGAGTTGCTGTTTTAATCTAGTTTAATTTAGTTTAATTTAATTTTATGTAATATCTCTGCTGATTGCATACTTTTTGCAGTTTTATACTCAATATATTTGAGAAATACATAGACATGGTCTTGGGGAAGGAAACTTCCAAATCAAAGGTTACAACTTCTTGCAATCTCTTACCACAAATTCACTTATAGAGTCATGGAGGTGTACAACATGGAAACGGGCCCTTCGGCCCATCTAGTCCATGCCGACCAAGTTGGTAAATTGCACGAGTCCCATTTATCTGCATTTAGCCCATAGCCCTCTAAACACTTCCTCTGTTGTGCTGCTAGAAGTAAGAATTTCATCGTTCTCTCTCGGACATATGACAATAAAACACTCGTGACTCTTGACTTGATTCTGCAAGTTCCTTTTCTTAGTTTAGTTTGGAGATTCAGCACGGAAACAGGCTCTTTCAGTGCGCGACGACCAGCAGTCCCCGTACACTAACACTATTCTACACACACTAGGGACAATTTACAATTTTTACCAAAACCTGTACGTTTTTGGAGTGTGGAAGGAAACCGGAGCACCCGGGGAAAACCCACGCAGGTCACAGGGAGAACGTACAAATAGACAGCACCCGGAGTCAGGATCGAACCCGGGTCACTGGTGCTGTGAGGCAGGTGAGGGGCGAAAGATTTAATAGGAACCTGAGGGGCAACTTTTATTTACACAAGGTGTGGTAGGGGTATGGAATGAGCTGCCATTAGGATCGTGAGCTCGCATGTTCCTGGACCCAGTATCACGGGCAATATTCACCCCTCAATGACTCTTCACCAAATCAAATGATCTGCTCATTATCATAGAGTCATAGAGTCATCCAGCATGGAAACAGGCCCTTTGGCCCAACTTGCCCACACCAGAAAACGTGCCCATCTACACTAGTTCCACTTGCCTTCCACTTGCCTGTGTTTGGCCCATATCCCTCTAAACCTGACCTATCAATGTACCTGTCTAACTGTTTCTGAAACATTGTGGAAGTCCCTGCCTCAACTACCTCCTCCGGCAGCTCGTTCCATACACCCACCACCCTTTGTGTGAAAAAGTTACCCCTCAGATTCCTATTAAATCTTTCCCCCCCTCACCTTAAACCTATATCCTCTGGTCCTCGATTCCCTAACCCTGGGCAGGAGACTCTGTGCGTCTACCATCTGTAGACTATGCTCAAATCCTGGGTAGATAAAATTGCTGGAAAAACTCAGCGAGTGAGGCAGCATCTATGGAGCGAAGGAATAGGCGACGTTTCGGGACAAGACCCTTCTTCTTTCGGGACAAGACCCCGACACTTTGCAAACCAGAGTTAAAATTATTCTGCCTCTATTTTCTCCTTCAAATCATAAGTACTCTGTGAACAAAAATTAATACGTCTGAAGAATTTCTGAGCCCATGTTTAATTAAGCAGCTGACTATTTAAGAGAAACATATAAATGTGGTACATTTTACAATGTAGTGTTCCATTGTACGCTGTGGTAAGTGAAACCTGCCCGTGCTAGTTAATGAAGGAATGGGAAGCAAGATCAACATTTGAGAAACGTTCCTTTTTATGTAAACTAATAAAGTAACATGCCCTGGTAATCATTTCCCTCTTCCTGTCTTTAGCGTAGTTTACTTTACAGATACAACGCGGAAACAGACCCTTCATCCCACGATCCCGCGCACTAGCACTATCCTACACACACAAGGGGTAATTTACAGTTTTACCAAAGCCAATTAATGTCATAATATAATATAATATAATACAATATGACATAATATAATATGTTATAATACAATATATATAATACAATATAATTTAATATAATATAATATAATATAATATAATATAATACAATATGACATAATATAATATGTTATAATACAATATATATAATACAATATAATATAATATAATATAATATAATATAATATAATACAATATTATATCATATAATGTGATTTGATATAATACAATATAATATAACATAATATAATATAATACAATATTATATCATATAATGTGATTTGATATAAAACAATATGATATAATACAATATAACTATAACATAATATAATATGATAAGCAGAGATGCTGCCTGACCCGTTGAATTCCTCCATCACTTTGTCTCCTTTCTCTAACATGGGGGCTGGAGGGTTCTGACTTTACGCTGTGGGATATCGAGGAGGGGGGGGGGGGGGGGGGGGGGTTCGCTGGTGCAGTCGTCCCGTGAGGGATGCAGATGGAGATGGAGAAGGGGGTGGGGTGGGGGGGGGGTGCATGGAATGTGCATGGAATCACAGCTTGACCAGACATGAGGCTCCGTGCATTCCAGCCTTTTACATAGCTCTCATTGTTCCACAAATCAGACACAGCCTCGGCCTAATGAATAAGGATTTTCAAAGGGCCCTATTGTTAAATGTTGGTTGGCACAGAAGCAGGTGAATACGGAGAGCAAAAATCCATTACTTGCAAAGCAGCCTTAGCCACAACATCAGTGGTATATCGGTGTTATTTAGCCTCTTAAGCCTTCGAAGGATTAGACCCTTAATGGATGGACCCAGTGTCGTCTGATTCATATCAGCTCGGAGAGATTTTACAGGTGGATTCTTTATTTAAGCTAAATAGAAGAGCCATTTTCTAAAACAAACAGGTCCGAAGCAGGGTCTCGACCCGAAACGTCACCCATTCCTTCTCTCCAGAGATGCTGCCCGGCCCGCTGAGTTGTTCCAGCTTTATGTGTCTATCTTTGGTTTAAATTAGCATCTGCAGTTCCTTCTTACACAAGTTATCTACTCTGATAGAAATTGCTAATCAGAATTTTATTTGGCCACTTTTATTTTCCAGTTAGCCTATCTACTTCTGTTACGTTGCAGTTGTACAGGACATTGGTGAGACTGCATTTGGAGTATTGTGTAGGAGGGAACTGCAGATGCTGGTTTACATCGAAGATAGACAGAAAATGCTGGAGTTACTAAGTGGGAGGAAGGGTCTCGACCCAAAGCGTCACCCATTCCTTCCCTCCAGAGATGCTGCCTGTCTCGATGAGTCAATCCAGTTTTGTCATTAACTATCTTCGGTTCAAACCAGCATCCGCAGTTCCTTCCTACACATAAGTTTGTAGGTTAATTAGCTTTGGTAAAAATTGTAAATTTTCCCTAGTGCATTGGATGGTGCCAGTATACGGGATGCTCGCTGGTCGGCGTGAACTCGGTGAACCACAGGGCCTGTTTCCACGCTGTTCTCTAAAGTAAACTAAACTAAACTAGGAATATTTCCTATTTACTTGTCCCGCATGCCGTCTATATCTCTCGTTTCCCTTTTTGCTAACTAGTCTGAAGAAGGGTCTCAACCCGAAACGTCACCCATTCCTTCTCTCCAGAGATTCTGCATGTCCGGCTGAGTTACTGCAGCTTTATTTATTCCCTCTCTCTCCATCCCTCCCCACCCAAGTCGCACTAGCTTCTCGTCCTCACCCAACAAACAGCTAACAATGGGCTGTTTCCTCTATCATCGTTACTTATTTGCATATCTTTCATTCATTGTTCTTTGTCTCTCCACATCACCGTCTATCTCTCTCTACATCACCGTCTATATCTCTCGTTTCCCTTTCCCCTGACTCTCAGTCTGAAGAAGGGTCTCAACCCGAAAAGCCACCCATTCCTTCTCTCCAGAGATGCTGACTGTCCCGCTGAGTTACTCCAGCTTTTCTGTGTCTACCTTTGGTTTAAACCAGCATCTGCAGTTCCTTCCTACATCATTCACTGATTCGTTCTCCAGAGAAGCTGACTGACCCACTGAGTTACTCCAGCACTTTGTGAGTGGTTTTTTTTTTGCCACCCAACATATGCAGATCCATGTGACGTTTCTACATGTCAAGAATATCAATCTTGGTGAAAGCAGTGTCGCATTTATGCCTCGATGCGAAAGTGATTTGCCTTTCCCAAATTTCGGATGAGAGCGAAGGGCCAAAGGATAACTGAAAAGCTGCTCAAAAAAAAATAGAGTCATAAATTAAGTGACTCTGACATGAAGCCAAAAGCTTCACAAGCATTATGTATGCCTATTGTTAGCAAAGTCCAACACATGAACCTGATTGCTGCTTTAGCAAGCTTCAAAAAATCTGCAAATATACTTTTTAAATCACCGTGACTTGTTTAGTTTGCTGGAATGCCGTTTGGCACCATGATATATTACTGGGCTCAGACACTCTGTGATGTAGCCAGCTATATCCTGCCTCACCAGCCCACCGTTCAAAATTAAACTATAAATATTGGCACACACACGGCTTTTAGATGGGCTTTCCTCAGTTTTCTTCATTGCTTAAGACGGTGGCGCAGCGGTAGAGTTGCTGCCTCACAGCGCCAGAGACATGGGTTCGATCCCGACTACGGGTGCTGTCTGTACGGAGTTTGCACGTTCTCCCCGTGACCTGCGTTATCTTTCTTCAAGATCTTCAGTTTCCTCCCACACTCCAATCACGTACAGGTTTGTAGGTTAATTGGCTTGGTGTAAATGTAAATTGTCTCTGGTGTGCGTAGGTTAGTGTAAGTGTGCGGGGACTCAGTGGGCTGAAGGGCCTGTTTCCACACTGTATCTTTAAACTAAACTAAACTTAAACTAAACTAAACTGAACATTTATTCCTGGCGACATGTAGATTCATCGCAGCCAGATGGTTTCCAACACTTTGGCCAAAAGTCCTGGTGTTTCACATTGAGTAATGGCTAGTTCCCATTGAGAGTCATCAATCGAGAATTGATCGGAAACTGGATTACATCCTGAGTTGGCAAAGTCTGAAGAAAGATCCCAACCTGAAACGTCGTGTGACGTTCGATTCCCTCCGCGATGCTGCCTTGATTAGTACGGCTGTCAGGAGTAACGTTCGATCCTGACTACGGGTGCCGTCTGTACGGAGTTTGTACGTTCTCCCCGTGACCTGCGAGGATTTTCTCCGAGATATTCGGTTTCCTCCCACAGGTTTGTAGGCTAATTGGCTTGGTATAATTGTAAATTGTCCCTAGTGCGTGTAGGATAGTGTTAGTGCGCGGGGATCGCTTGTCGGTGTGGACTCAGTGGCCCGAAGGGCCTGTTTCCGAGCTGTATCTCTAAACTAAACGGTGACAACCGAATCCTTTAGTGCAGATGGACATTTCCAATGTTCTTGGACGTATGAGGTTATCAGTGGTGCAGAAGGAACTTCACCAAAGAGCTGACGTTCACTTCTGGCCGACCGTTATGCTTGCAGGGTGGAAAATGAAACCAGATTTAGACTGAGCTGATCCAAGGGATGTTGGAAGGGTCAGGCCAGTGCCAACTCTTACCTAACTTTGGTAGTGATCTATCTGTGCTGTGCCTCCATATTTGGCGATGTGCAAGATGGAACCAAGTTTACACCGAGGTCTAAGATAGACACAAAGAGCCGGAGTGACTCAGCGGGACAGGCAGCATCACTGGAGAAAAGGAATGGGTGACGTTTCAGGTCGGGACCCTTCTCCAGACCCTTCTGCAGACGGTGATATAGAACAAATGAATGAAAGATATGCAAATAGTAATGATGGCCAAGTCAAGGTGGTTCAGTTGGCTGTGGGCTAGGTGAAAACAAGTTACAGACAAAGAAACTCAACGGCTTTGAAACTAGTACGACGACTAGGGTGGGGGAGGGGCGGAGAGAGAGAGGGGACGCAAGGGTTACTTGCAG
The DNA here is from genome assembly GCA_035221665.1 of Okamejei kenojei. Taxonomy (NCBI): domain Eukaryota; kingdom Metazoa; phylum Chordata; class Chondrichthyes; order Rajiformes; family Rajidae; genus Okamejei; species Okamejei kenojei. Next base: position 2,839,387 of record CM069157.1, read on the forward strand.
TTAGAGAAACCAATATTCATACCAAAGATACACACAAAATGCCGGAGTAACTCAGCGGGTCAGGCAGCATCTCTGGAGAGAAGGAATGGGTGATGTTTTGTGTCAAGACTCTTCTTCAGATAGGGTTGTAAGCTGCCCAAGCGAAATATGAGGTGCAGTTCCTCCAATCTGCATTTGGCCTCACTCTGACAATGGAGGAGGCCCAGGATAGAACGGTCAGTGTGGGAATGGGAGGGGGAGTTAAAGTGTTTGGCAACCGGGAGATCATAAAGGCCTAGGTGGACTGAGCGAATGTCTTAAGTCAAACGATCGCCCAGTTTATACTGATAAAGGTCCCTCTATCAGGTAGATGGAGCTTTGCCAGGCAACAGGGTAAACCAACCCACTAATATTCTATCCGATTCATATTCTGTCCAGTTTAGATTAGTTTAGTTGAGAGATACAGCACGGAAACAGGCCCTTCGGCCCACCGAGTCCGCGCCGACCAGCGATCCCCGCACACTAACACTATCCTACACACACTAGGGACAATTTACATTTACACCAAGCCAATTAACCTACAAACCTGTATGTCTTTGGAGTGTGGGAGGAAACCGAAGATCTCGGAGAAAACGCACGCAGGTCACGGGGAGAACGTACAAACTCCGTACAGACGGCACCCGTAGTCGTAATCGAACCGGGTCTCCGGCGCTGCATTCGCTGTACAGGGGCTGTCCCACTGCGGCGACCTAATCCGCGAGTTAAGCTCGACCTTCAAGCTCGAGGCACTCGCCTGGAAAACCTCGAGCTGGATCGACCAACACACACACACACACATCAAACACACACCGCAAAGGCGGGGGCCAGGGAAAGCGGTGGGAGCGCTGTCTGAAATTCACAACCTGCGAATGAAGAGGAAGGTAAACGGCTGCCACAGTGTACGGTAAGTCGCGGAGAGGGGGAGAAGAGAGAAGGGGGAGGGGAGAAGAAGGGGAGAGAAGGGGAGAGAAGGGGAGAGAAAGGGAGAGAAGGGGAGGAGAAGAGAGAAAGGGAGAGAAGGGGAGAAGAGGGGGAGAGAAAGGGGGAGAAGGAGTGGAGACACTTTTAAGAAGTATAATAAAGTTTAGCGGTCATTTTACCTACCGGTCAGTTTTCCTTGGTCCTGAAAACTCCAATGAGTCAATCAAAATGCTCGGTCAGCGAAGGAGATTGCCTACGGCTGCCCTCGACTGCCTGTAACTACATTGCGACTCCACTCCACTGCACTACGAGTAAAAAAGAACCATGCCGGCCAAATTTTACTGGCAGAAATTGTTTCAACATGCTGAAACGTTTTCCGCGACCTAGCTGAGGCCGCGAGTATTCGGGAACTTCCCTCGAGCATGAAGGAGAGTTCCAGCGTCCTCATAGGACCTCCTAGAACCACGTGTCGACCACGCTGCGAGTTTGAGTCGAGGGCTAACTCTTCTAAACTCGCAGATTGTGTCGCCGCCGTGGGACAGCCCCATAAGGCAGCTACCCTACCGCTGCACCACCGGGACCGCCCATGTTGTGTGAAAAAAAATCATCCTTCCTGTTTTCGTAAAGAGTAGATTGAGAAGAAAACAAAATAAAGTAGATGCAAGTGGAACCTGCTTATGTCTGTGTAAACAGTTCCTTCAAGCTGCACGTTAAATGGTTTCCAAATTTAGAATTTCTATTGCAATCATTTTTAATTTAATGTTGGCTCCCTCAGGCATCGTAAAGATGGGTTTGATCATCAGTTTGTGCCGTTGCTCAGAATTAGCACTGATGTTACTCGGCGGATTTTAGTTCCATGATGTAGATTCAATGTCATAGAGTCATAGAGTGATACAGTGTGGAAACAGGCCCTTCGGCCCAACTTGCCCACACCGGCCAACATGTCCCAGCTAAACTCGTCCCACCTGACTGCGCTTGGTCCGTGTCCCTCCAAACCTGTCCTATCCATGTAGCTGTCCAACTGTTTCTTAAATGATGGGATAGTCCCAGCCTCAACTACCTCCTCCGGCAGCTCGTTCCATACACCCTCCACCCTCTGTGTGAAAAAGTTACCCCTCAGATTAAATTAAATCTTTTCCCCCTCACCTTAAACCTATGTCCTCTGGGTCTCGATTCCCCTACTCTGGGCAAGAGTGCGCGTCTACCCAATCTATTCCTCTCATGGTTTTGTGCATAAACCTGCATATTGGCCATCATGGTCATTTCTGCTCAATCTATCCAAACCCAACTGCAGACGATATGTGTGGGACGAAACTGCAGATGTTGGTTTATGCTGAGGATAGACACAAAATGTTGGAGTAACTCAGTGGGTCAGGCAGCATCTCTGGAAAAAAAGGAACATTTTAGGTCGGGTTAGGACCCTTCTTGAGGATACATCCCTTTCAGGTTTATTAAATCTGACTCATAATTTAGTACCAGCTGCAAAGTTAATTACCAATTATTCTCTTCGGGAGCCTAGCGACGACAAGTTGGACTGAAGCATTAGAAGAGTGTTCTCACAGTCGATCATGAGTTAACCATGTCCCTTCACTCCTCGTCCAGTGTCTAGTCACGGTGCAATGTGCCAACAGCTCGGCATTCTTTTAGTTTCGTTTAGTTTGCGGTCATGGTGAGAACGTATAAACTCCGTGCAGAGAGCACCTGTGCTCGGGATCGAACCCTGGTGTCTGGCGCAGTGAGGCAGCAACACTACCGCTCCACCACCATGCCGCCCAAACATTAACTACCCATGTTCTCCACAGATGCTGCCTGACCCGCTGAGTTACTCCAGCACTCTGTGAAACGTCACCTATCCATGTTCTCCACAGATGCTGCCTGACCCGCTGAGTTACTCCAGCACTCTGTGAAACGTCACCTATCCATGTTCTCCACAGATGCTGCCTGACCCGCTGGGTTACTCCAGCACTTCGCTTAGCTTAGTTTAGATTAGATATACAGTGCGGAAACAGGCCATTCGGCCCACCGAGTGCACGCCGACCAGCGATCCCCGCACACTATCCTACTCACACTACGGACAATTTACATTTATACCTTTGGAGTGTGGGAGAGACCGGAGCGCTCCAGGAGAAGACCCACGCAGGTCACGGGGAGAACGTACAAACTCCGTACAGACAGCAGCCGTAGTCAGGATGGAACCCGGGTCTGTGGCGCTGTGAGGCAGCGACTCTACCGCTGCGCCACCGTGCCGCCCAGGCTGGCGAGATTCTTCACGTAATGTAGATCTAACGCCAGCTCTGTGAGAAGTCGAGGAGCAAACAGAGTGGGTTTTAAAACATCAGGATTTCCCAAGGGTCTACCCAGGACAATGGAATACTTGTTAAAATGTAGTCGCTGCTACAGTGTGGGAAACAAGGCACGGTGGCGCAGCGGTAGAGTTGCTGCCTCACAGCGCCAGAAACCCGCGTTCCATCCTGAACTCTCCGCGACCAGAGTGGGTTTTATCAGAGATCTTCCATTTCCTTCCACACTCCAAATACGTACAGGTTTGAGGTTAATTGGCTTGGTATAAATGTGACATTGTCTCTAGTGTGTGTAGAGTGGTGGTCAGTGTGGACTTGGTGGGCTGAAGATTGAAAGTAGAGTCCCCCCAACTTATCCATCTTATTCTATCTGTCTGTCTGTCTGTCTGTCTGTCTGTCTGTCTGTCTGTCTGTCTGTCTGTCTGTCTGTCTGTCTGTCTGTCTGTCTAGTGATCTATCTATCTGTCCAACCTCCTCCTATCTTTCGACCCTGACCTTGGTTGCTGTCTGTGTGGAGTTTCCACGTCTCCCTGTAACCACCTAGGTTCCCTCAGGGTTCTCGGATTTCCTCCCACATCCCAAAAACGTGCGGGTTTGTAGGTTAATCGGCCCTCTGTAAATTGCCCCTTGTGTGTAAGGAGTGGATGAGAAAGTGGGAATAAGATTTAACTCGTGTCATAGAAACATAGAAATTAGGTGCAGGAGCAGGCCATTCAGCCCTTCGAGCCTGCACCGCCATTCAATATGATCATGGCTGATCATCCAACTCAGTATCCTGTACCTGCCTTCTCTCCATACCCCCTGATCCCTTTAGCCACAAGGGCCACATCTAATTCCTCTTAAATATAGCCAATGAACTGGCCTCAACAACCTTCTGTGGCAGAGAATTCCACAGACTCGCCCACTGTCAATGGATGATCGTTGGTCGGCGTGAAGAACCTGTTTCCACGCTGCATTTTTCAATGAATCTATCAAAGATGAAAAGTAGCGAAGAAATGGAACAAAAACAAAAACGTTTTACCTTCTCCCCACGACCGCATGGGGTTTCTCTATTCCTTGGAGCACAGGAGGATGAGGGGTGATCTTATAGAGGTGTAGAAAATCATGAGAGGAATAGATTGGGTAGATGCACAGAGTCTCTTGCCCAGAGAAGGTGAATCGAAGACCAGAGGACACAGGTTTAAGGTGAAGAGGAAAAGATTTAATAGGAATCTGAGGGGTATCATTTTCACACAAAGGGTGGTGGGTGTATGGAACAAGCTGCTCGAGGAGGTAGTTGTTTACATTTAAGAAACAGTCAGACAGGTACATGGGTAGGACAGGATTGGAGGGATATGGGCCAAACGCGGGCAGGTGGGACTAGTGCAGCTGGGGCATGTTGGTCGATGTGGGCACGTTGGGCCAAAGGGCTTGTTTCTATGACTCTAAAGAAATAACCTTCTATGTTAGTGTACATAAGACTTGTGCACACAACCCCAATAGTCTATTTCTGAAATCTGGTTCAGATATTTACATTAGCTCCTGAATGTAAAAGCACTGGCTTTTATCCAGTCAAACATCATCATTGATATAAAAATTGAGCACCGCTAAATTGGTTCGCTGCTGCCCCTATTAAAGGCAAATGCTCTTCTCTATCAGATCCAATCTGTAGCTGGGTTTCCCAATGTCTATTTCCTTGCTGGAAGCAAGAAGAATGAGGAATGACAGCAGAAAATTGCATTGATATCACAACACTGGCAATCAGCTTGATGAGCTCATGAAAGCTCACCTGCAGGGCAATTCAACTGTATTTTCACGGGAATGTTTTTTTTTTTCTCTCTCTTTCTCCTTGAGAATCACATTTGTACAGTGGAGTGAGTGAGTGAGCGGCCAATATGATTCAGGCTGACTGTGTCTCTGTAACACAAGCTCATGGTTCAACTCAGGGTCATTCCTTTCCCTTGACAGGCTCTTTGTCATAATTCTCATTCTGTTTTGTTTGACATGGTCATAGAGTCAGAGTAATGAGAGTCGTAGAGTCATGGAGCAGTACGTCGGTGAGACCAAGCGCAGGCTCGGCGATCGTTTCGCTGAACACCTCCGCATTAAAACCTACGCGATCTCCCGGTGGCTCAGCACTTCAACTCCCCCTCCCACTCCCAATCTGACCTTTCTGTCCATTGTCAGAGTGAGGCCCAGCGCAAATTGGAGGAACTGCACCTCATATTTCGCTTGGGTGGCTTACACCCCAGCGGTATGAACGTTGACTTCTCCAACTTCAGACAGTCCTGGCTTTCTCTCTCCATCCCCTCCCCCTTCCCAGTTCTCCCACCGGTCTTACTGTCTCCGCCTACATTCTATCCTTGTCCCGCCCCCTCCCCTGACATCGGTCTGAAGAAGGGTCTCAACCCAAAACATTACCCATTCCTTCTCTCCAGAGATGCTGCCTCACTCGCTGAGTTACTCCAGCATTGTGTCTACAGAAATAAGCCCTTTGGCCCACCTTGCCATAAGTTCGTAAGTGATAGGAGTAGAATTAGGCCATTTGGCCCATCGCGTACGCCATTCAATCGTGGCTGATCTATCTCTCCCTCTAACCCCATTCTGCTGCCTTCTCCCCTTCACCCCTGCCTCTCGTACTAATCAGGAATCTATCTCTGCCGTAAAAATATCCACTGGCTTGGCCTCCACAGCCTTCTGTGGCAATGAATTCCAATTGATCCAAGTTGGCCAATAGTGTGGGAAGGAACTGCAGGTGCTTGTTTAAACCAAAGATAGACACAAAGTGCTGGAGTATCTCAGCGGGACAGGCAGCATCTCTGGCGAGAAGGAATAGGCGACGTTTTGGTCTGACTGCACCAGTCTTTTGTTCTATATTGCTCTATGTCACCATCCATATCTCTTGTTTCCCTCCCCCTGACTCTCAGGCTGAAGAAGGGTCTCGACCCGAAACGTCACCTATTCCTTCTCTCCAGAGATGCTGCCTGTCCCGCTGAGTTACTCCAGCATTTTGTGTCTGTCATCAGTTGAAACCAGCAAGTGCAGTTCCTCCCAACACATTATGGTTATTAATATTGGGGTTTAATATTTATTGAACATTTCTTTTGTTTGTTAGCTATTGTTAGTTACATGTCCAGCAGCTGCCAATAAGGATTTTATTAGTCCATTGTTGATACATATAACAATTAAACATTCTTGAATCTTGACTCATTCATTGAAGTTTTGCTTATTGTATATTAATTATCTCTGTGTATTGTGTTGCTGCAGGCACTAACGAGATTTTTCCGACAACACAGACACAAAAAGCTGGAGTAACTCAGCGGGACAGGCAGCACCTCTGGAGAGAAGGAATGGGTGACGTTTTGGGTCGAGACCATTGTTCCGTTGTCAGGACATACGACAATTAACCATTTTGTTCAAGAAGGAACTGCGGATGCTGGAAAATCGAAGGTGGGCAAAAGTGCTGGAGAAACTCAGCGGGCGCGGCAGCATCTATGGAGCGAAGGAAATGGGCAACGTTTCAGGGACGAAACCCTTAAGGAAATAGGAAACGTTTTGGGGACGAAACCCTTAAGGAAATAGGTAACGTTTCGGGCCGAAACCCTTAAGGGTTTCGGCCCGAAACGTTGCCTATTTCCTTCGCTTCATAGATGCTGCCGCACCCGCTGAGTTTCTCCAGCAATTTTGTCTACAATTTAAACATTTGTTTTCCACCCCACCTGTTCTGTGTTAACCCCCCCACTCTCTGTCCTGGGCTCCTCCATTGTCAGAGTGCAATTTGGACGCTTAGTACCTTATATTTCGCTTGGGCAGCTTACAAACCAGTGGTACTCTACTTCATGTAACCCTTGCTCTCCCTCTCCCTCTCTCTCCATCCCTCCCCCACCCAAGTTCTCCGACTAGTTTCACTTCCCCCCAGCTAACAATGAACCATTCTAGGGTACACAAAAGGCTGGAGAAACTCAGCGGGTGCAGCAGCATCTAAGGAGCGAAGGAGATAGGCGACGTTTCGGGTCGAGACCCTTCTTCTACATCTCCTTGAGCATTGTCTGCTTTGATCTGTCGTTTTCACACCTTACCCTTCCATATCTCCAGCCTCCCTCTCCCCTGACTCTCAATCTGAAGCAAAGATCCTATAACGGAGCAAGATAGACCAGTCCTGCTAACTGCATTGGGCTGACGTGTAGTATGCAACGGAGTGGAACGTAGGCCTTTTTTTCATCCATTTCATCTACACACTCTCCGAGACTATGGAAAGCAGGTCTCCCCACTGCACACCTACGAACATTTTATAGGGGGACAATCGAGAGCACATTAACCTACGGCATCACCTCCTGGTTCGGGAGCTGCAAGGCGTACGAACGGCACCAACTGGACAGGATTGTGAAGACAGCCAGCAGGATTATTGGTGCTCCACTCCCTTTCCTGCTGGACATATACAGGAAGAGATGTATCAGCAGAGCCATCTCCATCATCAAAGACCCCTACCACCCATCGCATCACATATTCTCCATCCTGCATCTGGGAAGAGGTACAGGAGCATCAGCTGCAAAACCAGCAGGATGCTCCTCAGCTTCTTCCCGCAGGCTATAAGACTGATAAACGGACTTTGCCCCCTGCCAAAGTATCGCGCACCAACCACCAACCTGGACACACTGAAGCAGAGCCATTGTTGTGCCACTGCCGATCGGAACTCGTGATATAAGTACTTTCATTCTTTATTTCTATTTATTTTTTACCGCACACTGGTTGAGAATCGTTTTTTCGTTTTCCTCTGGGTATGTAAGTACTCAGAAAAACAATAAAGATATACTATACAATTTCCATAACCGGACCCGACCCGACTCGCAGTGTGATCAACGTTGAGCGGGGGGGGAACAGTTTGTGTTAATAAATTATAATTCTGAAAATGAGGAGAAGATTTTTACCAAAGAACTTTTATTTTTACGAGGATGTTTCCGTAACCGGCTTCCATCTCTGCACTAGTATCCTTTGCTCCGCTACGGGATCTTTGGTTCGGAGACGGAGCGGTTACGGAATGGGGCCGGAAATTACCCGTGAATCTGCCCATGACCGTACTACGTCAGTTTCGTCGAGTGGACTATCGTGCTCGCTGTGGGGTCTTCGGTCTGAAGAGGGTCTCGAACCGAAACGTGACCAGTTCCTTTTCTCCAGAGATACGGCCTGTCCCGCTGAGTTACTCCGGCATTTTGTGTCTGTCTTCAGCATCTGCAGTTCCTTCCGACACAACTTTCACCATTGTATGGTTGCAAATACACCGTGGGGAAGCTGCTTTGACTTGACTCGCTCCCGAGGCAATTTAAGTTTCCCAGTGAAACAAAAGAAGGAGATCTTTGGGGGGTGGGACTCACTCGCAAAGGAGGCTCTGGTCAGAGTTGATGTGAAGCTGCTGTCAAGTTGGCTGTGAATTGCTGGATGACTGAACTTTTGTTTCTGTTCCTGTTTAAACACACAGAAGAGCTGGGAGCAGCTATAATATTTTTAGACTTCAGAGATACAGGTACGGAAACAGGTCCCTTCAGGGCCCATCGACGTCCACACGACCCCCAGCAATCCCTGCACACTAACCTCTATCCTTACAGTCTGAGGAAAGTGTTTCGGGGCCAAAACGTTTGCCTATTTCCTTTCGCTCCTAGATGGCTGCTGCATCTGTGTTTCTCAGCGTTTTTGTGTACCTTCGAATTTCCAGCATCTGCAGTTCCTTCTTAAAAGCTCTATCCTACACACAGTAGGGACAATTTACAATTTTACCAAAGCCAATTAACCTATAAACCTATTTAAGAAAGAACTGCAGATGCTGGAAAAATTGAAGGTAGACAAAAATGCTGGCGAAACTCAGCGGGTGAGGCAGCATCTATGGAGCGAAGGAATAGGCGACGTTTCAGGTTGAGACCCTTCTTCAGACTAGAGTCCTTATGGCATGGATAGTGATAGCTCAGTCCACCAGTCTGAAGATGGGTCTCGACCCGAAACGTCACCTATTCCTTCGCTCCATAGATGTTGCCTCACCCGCTGAGTTTTCTCCAGCATTTTTTGTCAAAACTAACAAACCCTGTACGTCTTTGGGAGGTGTGGAGGAAAAACCTGGGAAGCACCCGGAGAAAGAGGATAACCACGCAGGTCACGGGGAGAGTTACAAACTCCGTACAGACTGCGCCCGTTAGTCAGGAACGAACCCGTGGGTTCCTGCGCTGTGACGGCAGCAACTCTACCGCTGCGCCACCGTGCCGCACTGGACCTGATCCCACTGCCATTCGATAGACAATGCGAAACAAGAGAATCCAGAGTGGTTTAATTGCAATTCTCTACCGACATCCCCTAATAATGTAAATTCTAAACTGCAGCAAACCTGAAACAGGCTTATAAATGCCATCATGCAATGATGCATAAAATGTAACTGCCTTCCAAGTTGGTGCCCAACCGAGGCGACTAGTACGTGCTAATCAGCCCACATCTACAGTCAGACTTTACTTATCGGCTCCACACTTTAACTCTCTTTTCTCCTTCAGCCCTTTCTTTCGTACACTGTAAAACGCTGACTGTAATTACGTGTTGTCTTTATGCTGATGACTGGTAGCACGCAACAAAAGCTTCTTCATATCTACCCCGGTGGCACGTTGACAAATTCACTAAAACAGCTAATATAATAATAGTATTGGCACAGTGGTGCGAGGAGAACGTGCAAATACGTACAGACAGCAACCTCTGGGCAGGATCGAAACCCGGCTATCTGGTGCTGTGAGGCAGCAACTTACCGCTGCGCCGCTGTGCCGCCCCTAGAAGGCATAATTGCCTGGACGGGAGGAGCACGGGACACTCTTTCCTTTCTTCACTGTGCTGCCTGATCACCGCTGTGTTACTCCAGCACTCTGTGAATGAAACGTCACCTATCAATGATTCTCCAAGATGCTGCCTGACCAAGAGTTACTCCAGCAACTTGTGAAACGTCACCTATCCATGGTTCTCACAGAGCTGCCGGTCCCGAAGAGTTATCTCCCAGCACTCTGTGTTTATATTCAGTATACACAGCCTTGCAGTTGACCAATTCCTTTTCTCCCAAAGATGCACTGTTTCGACACATGGGTATGAAATATTGTTTTATCTAACTTCAAGTGAACCTGGCTTTTCTCTCTCTCCATCCCCTCCCACACCAAGCTTCTCGTTTATCACAAAACAAACAGCTATCAATTGCTGTTTCCTTTATCATTTGGTCGTTTTTTTGCTATTTATTTCATTCATTTTTCTACATTCATCGTCTGTATCTTTGTGTCCTTTCCCGTGTGTTTCAGTCTTGAAGAAGGGTCTCCACCGAAACGCCGCCATTCCTTTCTCTCCAGAGATTCGCTGCCTGCCCGCTGAGTTATCCGAGCCATCTGTGTCCGTATTCGATTTAATACCTGGCCTTCGGTAGTTTCCTTCCTGCACTGAATGTTTCCACACGCTTTATTGCTTAAGGTAACTCGCTGCAAACAGAGGATTCTTCCCACTAAACATAACGAAATGGAATAAATTGCTGACGTGAACTCTGTCATTGACGACTCTTCATCAGCCAGGGAGTAGAGGGGAACTGCGGACCTGACTCATAGCAGCACAGTACATTCTGTAGAAAGGGAAAAGTTAATTTTACCCAGAATAACAGAGTTTGAGTTATTTCAAGTTTGCAGGAAGTGGAAATAGTGAAATTTAAAGTAACTTCCCCAATGGGAAAGCAAGGCGATTTATGTAAAAACTGTCCGTGTAAAAATATAAGATTAATCAATTCAGGTTCATTCGCAACAGTGCAGTGTCAGTATAACTTAAGGCAGGCAAGCAATGTATTTATATAGCACTTTCGTACAAGCAGCATTAATTGTGCTTTAAAAAAAGAAACATAAGATAAATAGTTAAAAAGCCAGCAGAACAACCATACAACAAGAATCAAAATAGCCAATAATCAAAAATTACAAAAAAGCAACAAGACAAATGCATGAATAGCTAAACAAAGTCACTCTAAAACAATAAAACGATTTTTAAAAGCACATAAAAGGGATTAGATTAGAAGGTTAAGATACTGCAAGTTGGGTTTATGGAAAAGCTACAGTAAAAAAGTGTTTTTGGGTACACAAAAAGCTGGAGAAATCAGCGGTGCAGCGGATCTAAGGAGACGAAGGAGCTAGGCGACGGTTTCGAGTCGAGGACCTTTTCCTACGTCGCTATCTCCTTCGCTCCTTAGAGCTGCTGCTCCGTGAGTTTCTCCAGCTTTTTGTGTAAAGGAAGAAGGGTCTCGACCCGAAACGTCGCCTATCTCCTTCGCTCCTTAGATGCTGCTGCACCCGCTGAGTTTCTCCAGCTTTTTGTGTAAAGGAAGAAGGGTCTCGACCCGAAACGTCGCCTATCTCCTTCGCTCCTTAGATGCTGCTGCACCCGCTGAGTTTCTCCAGCTTTTTGTGTACCCTCGATCCTCCAGCATCTGCTGTTCCTTCTTTAACACAACAGTGTTTTTAGGTCTGATTTAAATGAGCTTACAGTCTGTACACACCTCAGGTGTTCAGGGAGCTTGTTCCACAGGTGTGGAGCATAAAAACTGAACGTTGCTTCAGCCTTTTTAGTTCTGACCCTGGGAACACAGAGTAAACCTGTCCCTGAAGACCTGAGGAGTCTAGGTGCCTCATATACAACAAGAAGGTCAGAGATGTATTTTGGACCCAGACCATTCAGTGCCTTGTTTATAGGCCAGTAACCAGAATTTAAAAAAATCTATCCTTTTACACACAGGGCGCGTGGCCCCAAGATTTAAGGACAGGTGAATGTGATCCATTTTCTTGGTGTTGGTCAAGGACTCTTGGTGTTGCAGCGGCATCTGGATAAGCTGCAGTTGTTTAATTGATTTTTTACTGAGACCTGTCTAAGACGACCACTACAGTAATCTAACCTATTGAAGATATACGCAGCACAAGTTTTTCAGTGTCTTCTTTGGACAGAAATCCCTCGATTCTTTGCATTGTTTTTTAGATGGTTAATAGGCGATTGGTAATGGTCTTTATATTGGCAGTTAAATTCAAAATCCATGTCCATAACTACAACAAAGGGTTCTGGCTGTTGTGGTTTTCAGTGCGGTTGAGTCACGTGTGCACTCACCTTAGCCTTGTATTTGTGGGACCAAAGACAATAATTCTGTCTTTTTTGCATTGAGCTGGAGGAAGTTCTGGTTCATCCACTCATTGATTTGTTTGACACACTGACTCAGTGAGTTGTAGGGGATAGGGTCATGTTGGTGACCCTGCGATATAAAGCTGTTTGTCATCGGCATAGTATGGTAGGATTACGTAAAATACTCTATGAACTGAGCTAGGGGGCGCATGTAATATTGAAACAAAATGGCGTCCAAGAATGGAGCCCTTGAGGAACCCGCATAGTGGTTTTGTCCGTTTGATTTCATTATTACCAAGGGAAACAAAATATCCGATCTTTCAAGTAGGATTTGGACCAGTCCAGCACAGAACCAGAGAGTCCTACCATTCTCCAGTATGTCCAAGCAGTTTGTTATGGTCCACCGTATCAAAAGCAGCATGAGATCTAGAAGTACCAAACTGAAGCTTTTGATGCATCACTGTTTAGATGCACATGTGTTTCGGACTTAGTAAGTGCCGTCTCAGTGCTGTGTTGTGGCCGAAATCCCGTACTGGAAACACATTTAAAATATTGTTGTGGATAAAAGCGTACATTTGTTGGTAAACTCCTTTCAATGATTATTATTTCGTAATAAGGGTGGAGAGTTTCGTAATAGGGTGGACGAGTTGAACGTGCAGATAGATATTAATGATTATGATATAGTTTGGGATCACGAGACATGGCTCAGGGTGACGTAGGCGGGCGTGAACTCCAGGAATTCAATATTCAGGAGGGGATAGAGAGAAGAAAAGGAGGTGGCGAGTGGGTGGCGTTGCAGGTTAGAGCGGAGATTACAGCCACTGGGAAAGGAAGGACATTAGCTTGGAGGATGTGGAAATCGGTTATGGGTTAGTAGAGCTACCCAAAAACACTAAGGGGCAGAAAAAACGTGGTGGGTGTTGTGTACAGGCCACCTAACAGTAGCAGAGAAGTTGGGGATGGTATCAAACGGGAAATTAGAAATGCGTTGCGACACAAGGCCAAACAGTTATATTTATAATGGGTGTTGACTTCAAATCTACAATAGATGGGTTAATCAAATTGGCAGGGGTGCTGAGGAAGAGGATTTTTTGGAATGTATGCGGGATTAGTTATCTAAATCAACAGTAGAGGAACCAACGAGAGAGCAGGCTATGTTAGACTGGGTCTTGAGTAAAAGGAAGGGGTTAATTAGCCGTCTTGTTGAAGTGCCCCTGGGCACGAGTGACATAATATGTTGAGTCTTCATAGGATGGAGAGAGACATTGTTAAATCAGAACAATGGTTTGAACTTAAAGAAAGGTAACTGAGGGTATGTAGACGTGAATTGGCCAAGATTGAACTGGCAATTAATTCTAAAAAGGGTTGACGGTGGATATACAATGGAGCCTTTAGCCCCCCCCCCCCCCCCCCCCCCCCCCCCCACCCACCCCCCCCCCCCCCCACCCAGATGCATGGATGAATACAAAAATTGTTATCCCAGTTTGGCCAAAGAATAAATCGGGGGGAAAGGTAGTCTTGTCATCCGTGGATAACAAGGGAAAATCAGGATAGTATCAAAGCAAAGGAATGATGCGCTACAAAGTAGCCAGAAAAAGCCGCATACCAGAGGACTGGGAGAAATTCAGCGGACAGCTGAGGAGGACAAAGGCTTAATTAGGAAAGGAAAAAAATAGATTATGAAAGAAAGCTGCAGGGAACATAAAAACTGCTGCAAAAAGTTTTTATATATATGTGAAGAGAAAGAGGTTAGTTAAAACAAATTGTAGGTCCCTTGCAGTCAGAAACAGGTGGTTGATCTGGGGAACAAAGGATATGGCGGACCCAATTGAAAAAACTATTTGGTTCCGTTTACTAAGGAAGACATAAATAACTGCTGAAATAGCAGGGGGCTGTGGGTCAAAGGAGGAATTGGATGTGAAATCCAGGTCAGTCGGGAAGTGGTGTTGAGTAAATTGAATAGATTAAAAGGCCGATAAATCCCCCAGGGCCAGATAGGCTGCATCCAGAGTACTTTAAGGAAGAGCTAAGGACATAGTGGATGCATTAGTGATAATCTTTTCAAAACTCCTTTAGATTTGGAGTTAGTTCCTGAGGCATTGGGGGTAGCAATGTAACCCCCTCTTTTAGAAGGGAGGGAGAGAGATAACGGGGGGAATTACAGACCAGTTAGTTACATCGGTTAGTGGGGAAAACTGCTAGAGTCAGTTATTAAAGATGGATAGCAGCAATTGAATAGTGGTGAAATCATTGGACAAAGTCAGCATGGATTTACAAAGGTAATCATGTCTGACGGAATCTGTGGAATTTTTCGAGGATGTAATAGTAGCGTGGATAAGGGAGAAAGAGAAGAGAGACGCGAAAGAGAGGAAGAGAGAAGAGTAAAGGAAAGAAGAGAGAAGAAAGAAGAGAAGAAAAGAAGAAAGAGTAAGGAAAGAGAGATGAGAGAAAGAGGAGAAGAAAGAAGAGAGAGAGAGAACAGGAATGAGAAAGAGAGAAGTGAGATTAGAAGAGAAGAGAAGAGTAAAAGAAAAGAAAGAAAGAAAGAGAGGAGAAGAGAGAAAGAGAAGAGAAAGAAAGAGAAAGAACAGAAAGATAGAGGAAATAAGAAAGAGAGAAGAAAAAGAGAGAAGAGGAGAAGAGAAGAAAGAACGAAGGAAAAGAGAAAAGAGGAAAGATAGAAAGGAGAGGCAGAAGAGTCGAGAGAGAAGAAGAAAAGAAGAAACTGAAGAGAAAAGAAAGAAGAAAAAAGAAAAAGAAGAAAGACAGAGAAGGAAAGAGAGAGAGAGAAAGTAGAAAGTAGAGAAAGAAAGAGAAGAAGGAAGAAAGCCAGAAGAAAAGAAGAGAGAAGAGAGAGAGAGAGAAGAATGAAAGCAGAAAAGAAGAGAAAGAGAGAAAAGAAAGAAGATGAAAGAGGTAGATAAATGAGAAAGAAGAAAGTAAGAGAAGAGAAGAAGAGAAAGAAGAAAGAAGAGAAAGAGAAGAGCGAAGAAGAAGAGAAAAGAGAAGGAAGAAGGGAACGAGAGAGAAGAAAGAAAGAAGAAGAGAAAGAGAGAAAGAATAAGAGAAGAGAGAAGGAGAAAGAAAGAGAGAGAAAGAAAGAAGATACGAAACGAGAGAGAAGAAGAGGAGAGAGAAGAGAGAGAGAAGAAGAAGACGAGATAGAAGAAGAAAGAGAAAGAGAAGTAAAGAAAAAGAGGAAAGAAAGTAGTAGAGAGAAAGAAGAGAAGAGAAAAAAGAGAGCGTAAGAAGAGAAAGAAGAAAGAAAAAACAGAGGCGAAAAGAGAAAGAAGAGAGAAAGAAGAAATTAAAGAAGACAAGGAAGAAGAAAAAAAGATGCAGAACAGAAGAGAGAAAGAGAAGAAGAAAAAGAGAAGATGAAGAAGACAGAGCGAGACGACGAAAAAAAAATAAAAAACAGAAAGAAGAGAAGAGAAGAGAGAGAGGAATGAACAGAGAGAGAAGAAGAAGAAAGAGAAGAAGAGAGAAAGGAAAGAAAGAACGAAAGAGTGAGAAGAGGAAGAAGAAGATGAGAAAGAGAGAAACAGACGTAAGAAGAGAAAGAGAAGAGAATGAGAAGAAGAGAAGAAAGTAGAAGATAGGGAGTGAGAAGAAGAAGAAGCGAGAAAAGCGAGAGAAAAAGGAAAGAGAATGAGAGAAGAAGAAAGAAGAGAGAAGAAAGAATGAACGGAGAAAAGACAAGCAGACAGAGATGTAAGACGAGAAAGCAGAGAGAGAGAAGAAGGAAAGAGAAGAAAGAAGGAAGAGAAGAAAGAAAGAGAGAAGAAGAAGAGAAGAAAGAAAGTAGAGAGAAGAAGTAAAGAAAGAGAAGAAAGATGAAGAGAGAGAAAGAGAAAAAGAGAAAGAAGAGACAGAAGAAGTAGAAGAAGGGAATGAGAGACGAGAAAGAGAAGAACAGAGAGAGAAAAGAAAAAGAAGAAAGGTAGAAGAGAGATAGAAAGAAGAGAGAGAAGAGAGAGAAAGAAAGGAGAGAAAGAAAGGAAGAAAGAGAGAGGCAGAGAGAGCGGAGAGAGAGAGAAAGAAATAGAAGAAGAAGAAAAGAGGAAAGGAAGAAGAACGAGAAGAAGAGAGAAGGAAGAGAGAGAAGGAGAAAGAAGGAGGAGAGAGAGAACAGAGAACGAAGAAGAAAGAGAGGATGATGAAGAGAGAAACGAAAGAGAAAGAGAGAAACAGAAGATGAGAAAAAGGAAGAATGTAAAGTAGAGAGAGAGAGAGAGAGAAGGAAGAAGAGAAGGAAAGAAAGAAAGAGAAAGAAGAGAGAAGAAGAAACGAACGGCCGAATAAGAGAAGCGAAGACGCAGAGAAAGAGAAGAAAGAAGAAACGCGAAAGACAGAAAGCCTGAGAGAGAAGAAGCGAAGAGACCGAGAAAGAGAAAGAGTAAAGATGAGAAGAAGAGAAAGAGAGAGAAGAAAGAGAGAAAGAAGAAGAGAGATAGAAGGAAAGAAAGAGAAAGAAGAAAAGGAGAAGTAGAGAAAGGAAAAGGAGAAAGAGAAAGGAGAAAGTAGAAGAAGACGAAAGAAAGAGAGAATGGAAGAGAATAGAGAGAAAAGAAGAGAGAGGAGAGAGACGGAGAGAAGAAGAGAGAGAGGAGAAAGAAAGAAAGAGAGAGAAAGAACAGGAGAGAGAGAGAGAGAAGAATGAAGGAAGAGAAGAATGACGAAAGAAAGAAAAGGAAGAGGAGAAGAACGAAGAGAAAGAAGAAAGAAGAAAGGAGAAGGAAAGAGAAAGAAAGAGAGAAAGTAGAGAAGAAAGTAGAGAGAAGAGAACAGAAGAAAAGGAGCAAGACGAAAGAAAGACATGAAAAGAAGAGAAAAGAAGAGAGAAGAGAAGAGAAGAAGAAGACAGAACGACGAAGAAGAAGTGAAGAGAGAAGAGAAAGAGAGTAGAGTAAGAGAGAAGAGAGACGAGCGAGAGAAAGAAGAAAGAGAGAAGAGAGAAAGAGGAGAGAGAGAAACGTAAGAAGAGCACAGAGAAGAAGAAGAGAAAGAGAGAAGAAGAGAAGTAAGAGAGAAAGAAAAGTAGAAGAAGAAGAAAGAAAGAGAGAAGAGTAAAGAAAGGAGCGAGGAAGAGAGGAAGAGAAAGACCGAAGAAGAGAAAGAAAAAGAAGAAAGAAAGAATAGAAAGAAAGGTAAGATAAGAAGAAGAAAAAGAGAGCGAGAGGAAAAAGAGAGCAAGAAAAGAGAAGAAAGAAAGAGACGAAAAGAGAAGATGAATGAAAGAAGTAGAGAGTATGAAGAGAATAAGAGGAAGAGGAAAAGAAGAAGAAGAAGAACGAGAGAAAGAGTGAGAAAGTAAGAAGAGAGAAGAAAGAACAGAGAAAGAAAGAAAGAGAGAAGAAAAGAAGAAAGAAAGAGAAGAAGTGAAGAGAACAGAGAGAGAAGACAGAGAAAAGAACGAGAGAGAGAAAGAGAGGTAGAGAATTAAGAGAGAAGAGAAAGAAAAGAAGAAGAAAGAAAGAAGAGGCGAGAGAGAAGAAGGGAAAAGCAGAAAAGAAGAGAAATGAACAAGAAAGAAGGAAAGAGAAGAGAGAGAAAAGCGAGGAAAGAAAGAAAGAAAGAGAGAGAGAGGACAGAGAGAAGAAGAGAAGAAAGGAGAGCAAGAAGAGACGGAAAAGAGAAAGAAGAAAGAAAAGAAACGAGGATGAAAGAGAGAAAGAGAGAGAATAGAAAGAGAGAGAAAGAAAAGAGAAGAGAAAGGAGAAAGAGAGAAGAAGAGAGAGAAAGAGAAAAAAGAGAAAGAAAGAAAAGAGAAGAGAGAGAGAGAACCGGGAGGAGAAGAAAGCAGAAGAAAAGAAAGAGAAGAAGAAGAAGAGAAAGAAAGAGAGAATGGAGAAGAGAAAAAGGAGAAGATTGAAGACAAGAAGAGAAAGAAGAAAGAAGAAAGAAGAAGAGAAGAAAGAGAAAGAGAAAGAACAGCAGAAGAGAAGAAGAGAAGAAGAAAGAAAGAAAGAGAAAAGAACCAGAAGAAGAAGATAGAAGGAAGAAGAAGAAGAAAGAAAGAGAAAGAGAGACAAGTGAGAGAGAAAGAGAAGAAGAAAGAGAGAGGAAGAGAGAGAGAGAAGAGAGAAGATGAAAAGAGAAGAAAAGAACGAAGAAGAGAAAGCAGAGAAGAAGAAAGAAAGAAGAAGAAGAGAAGACGAATGAGAAGAACGAGTAAGAAAAGCGAGACGAGAAGAAAGGAAGAAGAAAAAGAGAAAGAAAGAGAGAAGAGAAAAGAAAGAGAGAAAGAAGGAGAGAAGAGAAAGAGAAGAGAGAAATCGAGAGAGAAGAAAGAAGAAGAACAGAGTGAGAAGAAGAAGAGGAGAACCAGAAGAAGAAGGGAGAGAAGAAAGAAGAAAGAAGAAGAAAAGAATAAGAGAAAACAGAACAGAGAAGAGGAGAAGAACGTAAAAGAAGAAAACGATAGAAAGAAAAAGAGAGAAGAAAGAGAAAAGAGAGAGAAGAGGAGAGATGAAAGAAAGAGAGCCGAAGGAAGAGAAAAGAAAGTAAAAGAAGAAAGAAGAGAGAGAAGAAGAGAAGATGAAGAGAGATAGAGAAGAAGAAGAGAAAGTAAAGAACAGAAGAACACAAGACGAGAGAGAAGAGAAAGAAGAAGCGAGAGAGAGAAGAGAAGAAAAGAGAAGAGAAGAAAGAAAGAGAGGAAAGAAAAGGAACAGCGAAAGAGAGAAAAGAAGAAGGAGAAAGGGAAGAAGAAAAGAAGGAGGAAGACAGAAGAGAAAAGAAAAAAGCGAAAGAGAGAGAGAGAATGTAGAGAGAAGAAGAGCGAAGAAAGTAGAGAGAAAGAGAGACGACGAGAAGGGAAGAGGAGTGAAAGAAGAAGACGAAAGAGCGGAAGGAAAGAGAGAAGAAAGAAGAAGAAAGAAGAGAAAGAAGGAAGAGAACGAGTAGAGAAGAGAGAGAGAAGAAGAGAGAAGAGAGAGCAAACGAATGAAGAGAGTGAGAAGAGAAAGAAGAGAGAAGAACAGACGAAAAGGAAAGAGAAGAGAGAAAGAGAATAGGTGGGAGAGAAAGGATGAAAGAGAGAAGAAGAGAGAAGAAGAAGGAGAAGAGAAGAAGAAGTGAAGAAAGAGAAAGAAGAACAGAAAGATGAAAGAAAATGCAGAGAAAGAAAAGAAAGAAAGAGAAAGAGCAGAAAGCAAGAAGAAGAGAAAGAAGAGAAAAGAAGTGTGAAAGAAAGAGAAAAGAGAAGGAGAAAGAAAGAAGAAGAAAAGAGAAGGAGAGAGGGAGAAGGAACAGCGGAGAAAGAGAAAGAGAGAAAGAGAAGAGAAGAAGAGAAACAGAGAAGTAGAGAGAAGGAGAGGAGAAAAGAAAGAGAAGGAAGCGAAAGAAAGAGCCACCCCCCCCCCCCCCCCAGAACAGAAAGAGAAAGAGAAGAGAGAAAGAGAAAGAGAAAGAGACAGAAGAGAGATGAAGAAAGAGAAGAGAGAAAAAGAAAGAAGAGAGTGAAAAGAAGGAAAGAGAAAGAGAGAAAGAAGAAAGAGAAGAATGAGTGAAGAGAAGAAGAAGAGAGAGACGAAAATGAACGAGAGAAGAGAAGGAAGAAAGAAAAAAGAAGGAGAGAAAGAGAAGAAGAAAGAAGAAGAAAGAAGAAAGGGTAGAGGGAAGAGAGAACAAGGGAGAAGAAGAGGGAAGAGAAGAGAGAAGAAGCCGAAGAGAGATGAAAGGAGAAAGAGAAAGAAAGAGGAAGAGAAGAAGAAAAGAAGAGAAAGGAAATGAGAAAGGAAGAGAGAAGAAGAAGAAGGAAAAGAAGAGAAGAAGTAAGAAAAGAGAGAAAGAAAGAGAAGAAAGAAAGAAGAGAGAGAAACGAAGAAAAAGAAAGAGAAGGAAAGAAGAAAGAACGGAGAGAGAGAGGAGAGAGAAGAGTAAAGAAGAGAAAGAGCGAAGAGAGAGAAAAGAAAGACGAAGCAGAGAAGAGAAAAGAAAGAGTAAGAGAAAAGAAGAAGAGAGATGAGAGGGAGAAACGAAGAGAAGAAGAGAAGAAAAAGAAAAGAGAAAGAGAGGAGAAGAGAGAAAGATAGAAAGAAGGAGAGAAGATGAGAAAGAGAGCAGACGAGGAAGAGAAAGAAGAAGAAAGAAGAAGAGAGAGAAAAGAAGAAAGAACGAGAGAAGAAGAGAAGACAGAAAGAAAAAGAGAAGAGAAGATAAGGGAGAACCAGTGGATGTGGTATATCTGGACTTCCAGAAGGCTTTCGACAAGGTCCCACATAAGAGATTAGTATACAAACTTAAAGCATACGGTATTAGGGGTTCAGTATTGATGTGGATAGAGAACTGGCTGGCAAACAGGAAGCAAAGAGTAGGAGTAAAACGGGTCCTTTTCACAATGGCAGGCAGTAACTAGTGGGGTACCGCAGGGCTCAGTGCTGGGACCCCAGCTATTTACAATATATATTAATGATCTGGATGAGGGAATTGAAGGCAATATCTCCAAGTTTGCGGATGACACTAAGCTGGGGGGCAGTGTTCGCTGTGAGGAGGATGCTAGGAGACTGCAGGGTGACTTGGATAGGCTGGGTGAGTGGGCAAATGTTTGGCAGATGCAGTATAATGTGGATAAATGTGAGGTTATCCACTTTGGTGGCAAAAACAGGAAAGCGGACTATTATTTAAATGGTGGCCGATTGGGAAAAAGGGGAGATGCAGCGAGACCTGGGTGTCATGGTACACCAGTCATTGAAAGTAGGCATGCAGGTGCAGCAGGCAGTGAAAAAAGCGAATGGTATGTTAGCTTTCATAGCAAAAGGATTTGAGTACAGGAGCAGGGAGGTTCTACTTCAGTTGTACAGGGTCTTGGTGAGACCACACCTGGAGTATTGCGTGCAGTTTTGGTCTCCAAATCTGAGGAAGGACATTATTGCCATAGAGGGAGTGCAGAGAAGGTTCACCAGACTGATTCCTGGGATGTCAGGACTGTCTTATGAAGAAAGACTGGATAGACTCGGTTTATACTCTCTGGAATTTAGGAGATTAAGAGGGGATCTTATAGAAACTTACAAAATTCTTAAGGGGTTGGACAGGCTAGATGCAGGAAGATTGTTCCCGATGTTGGGAAGTCCAGGACAAGGGGTCACAGCTTAAGGATAAGGGGGGAAATCCTTTAAGACCGAGATGAGAAAGACTTTCTTCACACAGAGAGTGGTGAGTCTCTGGAACTCTCTGCCACAGAGGGTAGTTGAGGCCAGTTCATTGGCTATATTTAAGAGTGAGTTGGATGTGGCCCTTGTGGCTAAGGGGATCAGAGGGTATGGAGAGAAGGCAGGTACGGGATACTGAGTTGGATGATCAGCCATGATCATATTGAATGGCGGTGCAGGCT
The DNA here is from genome assembly GCA_035221665.1 of Okamejei kenojei. Classification (NCBI taxonomy): domain Eukaryota; kingdom Metazoa; phylum Chordata; class Chondrichthyes; order Rajiformes; family Rajidae; genus Okamejei; species Okamejei kenojei. Next base: position 2,861,092 of record CM069157.1, read on the forward strand.
CGAAGGGCTGAATGGCCTACTCCTGCACCTAATTTCTATGTTTCTATGTTTCTATCTTTGCCAGAAATGCTAAATTAGATATGGGCCTGTAGCTGCTCATAGCTGAGGCATCCAGATTAGGCTTCTTCAATAGGGGCTTGATCACTGCAGTTTTTAAGGCTTTGGGAAAATGCCCCAATTGAAGGGAAGTGTTTACTATGTTCAGCACTTCTGGTGCAACACTGTTAAAAATATTTTGAAAGAAGCTTGTGGGCAGCAGATCAAGACAGCAGGTAGCGGACTTTAGCTGTTGAACAGTTTCAGTCAGAGATGCACAATCTAAAAGTTCAAAATGTTGTAGATTCATTAGTGAATCTGGAGGCATAAGTGACAAAGCCATGTTCCCTGAGGTGGAGCTACACATGGTTTGTCTTATCTTCAGTGAATAAATCTGCAAAGTCATTGCACGACTTGCTGGACAGGAGCTCAGGAGGGACTGATGACGAGGGGTTTGTCAGTCTATCCACAACGGCAAATAAGGTGCGGGAATTATTATTTTTGTTGATAACCTCTGAGAAAAAGGACTGCCTTGCCCCTTTCAATTCCTGATTCTAGATACGGAGACTGTCTTTGTAGATGTGGTAGTGGACCTGTAGTTTGGTTTTTCGCCACCTACGTTCGGCCTGTCTACACTTTGTTCTTTGGGATCTCACTGCTGTGGCATTTCTCCATGGTGACTTTTTCCTTCCAGATAAAACCTTGGTCTTTAGTGGTGCAATTGGAGCTGAAACCATCCACAAGGTCATCGACAGAGGCCGAGGGCAGAGCTGGTGATGGTGTAAAGGCCTGAGTGAACAATGCGCCGGTGTTTTAATTGATACAACGCCTTTCAATCACCTCTGGTTCTTTTCTGATACTGCTAGCAGAGATGGTCGTTTAAAAGAATACACAGTGGTGATCAGAAAGAGCGACATCAGTCACCATAACATCAGAAATGTCGAGACCCTTTGAAATAATCAGATCCAATATATGCCCCCTATTGTGAGTTAGCTCCGTTACGTGCTGATTAAGTCCAAAGTTGTCCAGAATGTTCAGGAGCTCTTTTGCACCTCCATCCTCTGCATTATCTATGTGAATATTGAAATCAGCCGCTAAGACAACACAATCGAAGTCAATGCATTCAATGGGCAGTAATTTGGCAATCTCATCAAAAAAACTGTGCATCATATTTTGGTGGCCTGTAAATAGTTAAAAGTATTGTTCGCTGGGGAGAACTCAGCTGAGCAGCGACATATTCGAAGGAGTTGAAATTTCCACAAGACATTTTCATGCATTGTAAAGTCTCCTTATCCTTATGGAGACTCCACCTCCTTATGGCAACTCCACCTCCTTTTCTGTGCATCCTGACTTCATTCATAAAACTAAAACCGGGAGGTGCAGATTCAATCAAAACTGTGTCTCTATTATTTACACTTAACCATGTTTCTGTTAAAAAGATAAAGTCAAGATTGTGCTTAATAATAAAGCCATTGATTAAAAATGACTTGCCTACTAGTGATCTAATGTTCAGTAGTGCCATACTTGTGTTAAAAGCGTGATTTGCATGAATTGCAACAGTTGGTAGAGGTGTGTAGTCCACCGGCCGCAGATTGTCCACAGACTCCAGCGGCCCTGTTCCTCCTCTCTCGGGTACAGTGCGGCTGGAACGCCGGGCAAACGCGGTCAGAGACGGTCAGCTGACACGACAGGTCTGGGAAAAGTGGATGTGGGGTGCCCGGGAGAGCCAGCCGGAGGAATAATAGCCCTGCACCGGGAGTAGCCGGCAGCCAGAGTGGAGGTGACGGGTCTGGGTAAACCAACCGGAGGCACGACGGACTCGCACCGGGACCAGGAAGCGCTAGCAGCCATGATGCAGGAGATGTGCGTGCCGAAATCGAGCAGGAGTGAGAGCGGGCGAGCCTTCTCATCCTCACCGAGACACCTGCCCGTTTTCTCCGTCTCCTGGCTCGCCTGCGCCTACGGGGACAGCTGCAGCACGCATTTACGGCTCCCTCAGGAAAGGTTTGATGTATTGTCCTCGCCTCGAGGTTTCGAGAGCATGCCACCGAGGCACCAATGTCCAGTAGTGTTTGGCGGTCATAAAAAATAAATGACTGTACAGTGTGCATACACAGTGGCAAACACAGTGACACGAGCAGAAACAGGACAAACATAAGTGGCAGCGAGCAGAGAAGGCGGGCAGCCGGGAACAGGTGAGGTGTGGCCATCTTGGGAGCTCGGTATTAAAATCACTATGAATACTGATTACTCTACTTTCATGGAACCCTCGCATTCCATCTCTCCCCTACCCGAGTCCTCCTGGTTTGCATCCCTTCTTTATCACCTCTTCCACAGCCAATAATGGGCCATTGTGGGCTCGACCTTTCTTGAGTGGTCGGTGCCGGCTCTGATCTGTTCTGTACATTTTCAAGCCTCTAGTTTCCCTCTCCCCCGACTCTCAGTCTGAACTAGGGTCTCGACCTGAAACATCACCCGTTCCTTCTCTCCAGAGTTGCTGCCTGTCCCGCCGAGTTACTCCAGCATTCTGTGTCTATCGTCGGTGCGGTGTCAACATTTGAATGACCAATGGTTTGATTGGCTTCGTTTGATTAGCCATTTGATAGATTGTAGAAACAGGCCCTTCGGCCCATCGGGTCCACGCCGACCATTGGTCAACCGTTCATACTAGTTTTATGTTAGGTCTCTTCCTCATCAACTCCCTACACAACGCTAGGGACAATTTCCAGAGAGACAATTAATTTTCGACGCCTCATGTCTTTGGGATGTGCAAGGAATCCAGAGCAAATGGGTGCTCCAAGGTATAGAGTCCTAACCTGCTCGACCTCCCTCTATAGCTCAGGCCCCCGGGTCCTGGCAACATCCTTGTAAATCTTCTCTGCACCCTTTCCAGCTTGATTCCAGCATCTCCAGTCTTTAAGATGTGATGTGTTGTTTAACCTCTCTGTAAGGTGCAGTAGGTCCAGGCTTGTTAAATATGTTGCCACAGGGCAGCAACGTGGCCCAGCCTTACAGCGCAGTGGCAGAGTTGCTGCCTCACAGCGCCAGAGACCCGGGTTCGATTCGGACTACAGGTGCTGTCTGTACGGAGTTTGTACGTTCTCCCCGAGACCTGCGTGGAATTTCTCCGAGATCTTTGCTCTCCTCTCACACTCCAAAGATGTGCAGGTTTGTAGGTTAATTGGCTTGGTATAAATGTAAACTTGTCCCTAGTGTGTAGGATAATATTAATTCATAAGTGATAGGAGAAAAATTCGGCCATTTGGCCCATCACATCTACTCCGTGTGTGTGTGTGTGTGTGTAGGATAGTGTTAATGTGCGGGGATCGCTGGTTGGGTGCAACAGACAATAGACAATAGGTGCAGGAGTAGGCCATTCGGCCCTTCAAGCCAGCACCCGCCATTCAATGTGATCATGGTTGATCATCCCCAATCAGCACCCTGTTCCTGCCTTCTCCCCATATCCCCTGACTCCGCTATCTTTAAGAGCCCTATCTAGCCCTCTCTTGAAAGTATCCAGAGAACCGTCCTCCACCGCCCTCTGAGGCAGAGAATTCCACAGACTCACAACTCTCTGTGTGAAAAAGACCAGCGCAGACTCAATGGGCTGAAGGGCCTGTTTCCGCACTGAATCTCTAAATTAAACTAAATTAAACTAAAGAGGTGGTGCAAAGGGACGTCAACCACATGTGTAAAGTTTCATTATGAAGGGGTTTTACAAAAGTGCAAGGAATTCCAAAAATACAAGAGGTTTCTTGGAGATATAATTCATGGCCACAGGGACTAAACGCCCACACATGTTGATGGAAGGCAATTTAAGGTTCTCCGGAATCTCCTGACAGTACAATTATAAGCAACAGTATAAACACCCAGCTCTAACGTCAGGGTATTATGTCACCTAACAGCAGGGCGGTGTTGCTAATGATTAAATCATCGCGTGTAATTTGTAAAAAAAATACAACAAATAAAAATCAAATATTTTCTTTTAAATATCTACATGCATTGGTGAACTTGGAAACTTTAGGATGCTCTCCTCTTCACGCACATGGTGTGGTCTCCTCAAAGAGACTTAAAACTCCCAGTCCAAACTTGTTCAAAACCGGTGTTCTGTGATGGATGCACTCCAGACTGAATGAATCTGACTTGAAATAATTTAACAATAGCAGTTATTAGCTGGAGAGGCACCGTTCACTGACAGGCCAAGCTGAAAGCTCTAAACAAGCACATTCCCCAGCGCTGGAGGGTCTTTACTTTAGACTTAGAAACATAGAAAATAGGTGCAGGAGTAGGCCATTCGGCCCTTCGAGCCAGCACCGCCATTCAATATGACCATGGCTGATCATCCAAAATCAGTGCCCTATTCCCGCTTTCTCCCCATATCCCTTGATTCCGTTAGCCCTAAGAGCTATATCTAACCCTCTCTTGAAAACATCCAGTGAATTGGCCTCCACTACCTTCCGTGGCAGAGAATTCCACAGATTCACAACTCTCTGGGTGAGACTTTAGAGAAATAGTGTGGAAACAGACCCTTCGGCCCACCGGCTCCATGCCGACCTTTCTGTTAGTGCTCTCAGGACTTGCTGAAGCCAATTTCAGATAACCAGCCTTTCCAGTTTTCATCAGAGGTGGCCAGTTCCCATTGAAGATCGACAACCTACAAAATTTATAGGAAGGAACTGCAGATGCTGGTTTAAACCGATGGTAGACACAAAAAGCTGGATGTTTTGGGTCGAGAACCTTCTTTAGACTGGTGAAGTAAGGTCTCGACCTGAAATGTCACCCATTCCTTCTATCCAGAGATGCTGTTCCGCTGAGTTACTCCAGTTTTTTGTGTCAACCTACAAAATGTTATCTTTTTAGACTTTAGAGATACAGCGTGGAAACAGGCCCTTTGGCCCACCGAGTGCGTGCCGACCAGCAAAATCTCCCCGTACACTAGCACTATCCTACACACTTGGCACAATTTACAATAGAAGTCGTAGAATGATACAGCGTGCACACACCGACCAACATGGCCACCTACACTAGTTCCACCTGCCTGCGTTTGGCCCGTATCCCTCTAAAACCATGTACCTGTCCAAATGTTTCTTAAACGTTGCGATAGTCCATGTAAAGAGTTGGAAGAATCCGGAGCACCCGGAGAAGACCCTCGCGGTTACGGGGAGAACGTACAAATTCCATACAGACAGCACCCGTAGTCAGGATCGAACCGGGGTCTCCAGCGCTGTGAGGCAGCAACTCTACCGCTGCGCCACCGTGCCACTGTAGCAAGAGCAAATATATCACATCCACTCACATCAGAATAAAACAACCAATTTCCTTCCCCGGCAACCAAACTTCAGGTGCTGGGAGTCTGAAGATAGTAATAATAATAATTATAATAATAATAATAATAATATATTTTATTGTCATTACACTCAAGTGCAACGAGGTTTGGTTTGCAACTTCCATCCGATGTCATAACTTAATCGACAAATAAAATTTAGGTTTAAATACCCTGAGAACAAGGTTTGTAAAAACGAACATTAGACCAGTAAAATCAACACCGACTCAAGTGCAGATGTGTCTGTGCAACGTGACCATTCGAGGGAGACAGTCCATGGGGGTGGGGGCACTCAGCAGGGCCGGACGTAGTCCCTGAATGAAGACCTTTAGACTGTGAAATGTTAGTGTTGTTCCTCTTACCACAGATGCTCTCTGATCTGCTGGGTATTTCCAACATTTCTGTTTTTGTTTCCTGTTTCCCTGTGTATCGAATGTGTAATAAATACCTGGAACATTCTATCGTCTGTGTGTTGAGGGTAAATACAGAGTGTTCCCGTGTTAGTACAAGGTTTAAGGTGAGGGGGGAAAAGATTTAATATGAACCCGAGGGGGTTCTGAAGTCTTTTTTAGTCTGAAGAAGGGTCCCAACCCAAAATGTCATCTATAGACGTTCTCCAGGGATGCTGCCTGACCCGCTGAGTTATTGTTGCACGTTCAGCTGAGAACACCGTGAGCGACAGACAAGCGGGCATGTCTGGCCGCTCCCACTTCTAATCCTTATGTCCTCATGCACTGACATCACAGAAAAACAATTCAGGAACTTGTACAGACAGCCTGGATTTCTCCAGAGTGAAACTGGAGGCAGGTGGAAAAGATTGTGTGGTTGGAAGCGGGATAAGTGCTGATCACGACATTTGCAAACAAGGAGACTCGTCAAAAAGAGAGAGCGTAAAGTGTACTGGAGTGGCCTGAGACAGAAGAAAATCTGTTTCGTTTAGTTTAGTTAAGAGATACAGCGCGGAAAGAGGCCCTTCGGCCCACCGAGTCCATTCCGACCCGCGATCACCCCGCACACCAGCACTACCCTACACACACAATTTTGCCAAAGCCAATTAACCGGCAAAACCTGCACGTCTTTGGAGTGTGGGAGGAAACCGGAGCGCCCGGAACAAACCCACGCAGGTCACGAGGAGAACGTGCAAACTCCATGCAGACAGCACCCGGGTCTCTGGCGCTGTGAGGCAGCGACTCTCCCACTGCACCACCGTGCTGCCCTATTAGCTTAGTTCATGAGACTGAATGTGTCCATGAAGCTTATATGTATCAGAAAGAGATCCTCTTGTAGGAATCGCGCTTAAGGGCCAGACCCGCTTGGCGATTTTTTTCGGCGACTGCCGGCGTCATATCGGTGTCGCCAAAAGATTTTGAATATTTCAAGATCCAGCGGCGACAAAAAAAATGTTGCGACACTTGGAAAAAACACCGCGCGTCAATACGTCATCACGCCGCGAATTTTTTGGTGACCTGACACGGCAGTCAATGATGCCGGCAGTCGTCGAAAAAATTCGCCAAGTGGGACAGGCCCTTTAGCCTTACACAATGGTCACGCTATAGTGTGTGGTGAGGTTGATAATGTCACAGTAGTCATTCTGGTGACTCACGGTATATTGTGACGAAACAGAAAGATCAGGTAAAAAAGCACCTCATCAACTACACCACACCACTGACAACACCTCAGCTGTTAGTCTGCTGGCTGTGAAACAAGTTGAGTCATTGAAAGGTACAGCACGGAAACAGGCCCTTCTGCCCAGCAGGTTCACACCGACCATCGAGCGCTCGTTCACGCTAGTTCTATGTCATCCACTCGCCACACACCAGGGGCAATTCACACTAGAGGCAGGAAACATGTTCCCGATTCTGGGGGAGTCCAGAACTAGGGGCCACAGTTTAAGAATAAGGGGTAAATCATTTAGAATGGAGAAGAGGAAACACTTTTTCACACAGAGAATGGAATTCTCTGCCTCAGAGGGCGGTGGAGGCAGGTTCTCTGGATGCTTTCAAGAGAGAGCTAGATAGGGCTCTTGAAGATAGGAAGATAGCGGAGGCAGGAACGGGGTACTGATGGTGGATGATCAGCCATGATCACATTGAATGACGGTGCTGGCTTGAAGGGCCGAATGGCCTACTCCTGCACCTATTGTCCATTGTCTATTGTCTACAGAGGGCCAATTAACCAACAAGCCTGAATGGCCGCGTCTTTGGGATGCGGGAGGAAACAGAGAGAACGTGCAAACTCCACACACAGACAGCACCCGAGGTCAGGATCGAACCCGGGCTCTGCCCACAGCCCCACCATGCCACCCACATTGGGGCACCCTGGGATCGGGAAAAGTGTGATATTAACAGAGGTTTTTCAATTTTAAAAGCAACATGAATTGTTATCAAATCTATGCCTGTGGAAGCTAGTGTTGGAGACAGCTATTGTTCCTTATAAACCAGCATGGGCTGAAGCCAGAAACTTATCCCTATGAGGTAATCATTCTATGAAAAAAATACTCTAGCTAATTCCATTCTGGCCCACACCAGGATGGAGCAGTGATACGACTTGGTTTATGCTCTGTGTTTGAATGATAAGGAGCAGATTAGAGCCACATTATAGTAACTGGACAAAGCACACACTGTGTTCAGAGTTAATTAATTGGCATCTCAGCGACCATGCTACTGTTTGCCTTTCGATACTACTTGTGTCGTGGGCCATAACATAACAAGATGTTTTTTTTACAAATGTGCATATGATTTTAAAACAGCTCCCGCACTGTACGGTGTAAAGAGATGAAAAGGTCATGTTTATCTTTGCTGAACAGCCAAATGTCTCTTGTTGGATTATACTGAGGCCATTCAGCCCATTAGACTAGTAGTCTTTGGAGATAAACTTCCCAGCCCTTTCCTGAAAGCCCTGTGTCTTTGTTTCATCATTTCAGTTGCACGGCTAATTTTCTTTACTTTCTATTGAACCATCTTTCTGGATTAAAAAAAACCATGCAGCGTGTAAGCAGGCCCTTCAGCCCATCGAATCTGCACCGACCAGCGATCTCCCCGTACACCAGTTCTATCCCACACACTAGGCACAACTTTTCAATATACAGAAGTCAATAAGCCCACAAACCTGTACGTCTTCGGAGTGTGGGAGGAAACCAGAGCACCTGGAGAAAACCCACACAGGTCACAGGGAGAACGTACAGACTCCATACAGACAGCAGCCGCGCTCAGGATCTATGGAGCTGTGAGGCAGCAACTCTACCGCTGCACCACCGTGCCAACCTCCTGAGCAAAATATCCAAAATGTAAAAAATATTTCACTGATAACACACTTAGAATGGCAGATGACGAGGTGTAGAATGGTCTCAGCCCAAAACGTCACACATTCCTTCCCTCCAGAGATGCTGCCTGTTCCGCTAAGTTACTCCAGCATTAAATGTGTATCTTCCGTTTAATCCAGCATCTGCAGTTCCTTCCTACACGTTAAATGGAGTAAGATGTCTGTTTAGCATTGATGAAATACTGTGCTGGTGCAGTTGAGAACAGCTGTAACAAGTCACAAAAGAACACAGCACCAAGAAACCAGGGCAAGGAACAATAAAGGATTGATGACACGGGGATAAACATAGCAATGTTACTTGCAAACTAGACACTTTCTTTGTCTTGCAACTCATCAATGCTGGAAGGCCATGTATCAATGATCAATCAGCTATGTCTTTTGGCCGTCCACACCAGCGTGGATTTCTAAAATATATCCCCACGCTGTCAAGACCCAGGTCCTGTTTTGATGCACATCAGATTTAAATGTGCACACACGCAAGCTCTCCATTCACCAGAAGGAAAATGTAGTTTAGTTCAGAGATGCAGTGCAGAAACAGGCCCTTCGGCCCACCGAGTCCGCACCGACCAGCGATCCCCGCACACTAAAGGGCCTGTCCCAATTGGCGATTTTTTCGGCGACTGCCGGCCTCATATTGGTGTCGCCAAAAGATTTAGAACATTTCAAAATCCAGCGGTGACAAATAAAATGTTGCGACACTTGAAAAAACCCCGCACGTCAAGACAGCATCACTCCGCGTCACGCCGCTAATTATTCGGTGACCTGATACGTCAGTCAATGATGCCGGCGGTCGCTGAAACAAATCGCCAAGTGGGACAGGCCCTTAACGTTATCCTGCACACGCAAGGAACAATTTTTACATTTATACCAAGCCAATTAACCTACAAACACATACGCATTTGGAGTGCAAGAGGAAACCGAAGATCTTGGATAAAACCCACGCAGGTCACGGGGAGAAACTACAAACTCCGTACAGACAGCACCCGTGGCGTAGTCAGGATCGAACCTGGGTCTCTGGCGCTGTGAGGCAGCAGCTCTACCCGCTGCACCACCGTGCCGCCCTGTGTGATATATGTGTGAAATACCTTTATGGATCATTATCATTGGATGCCGTGGGATTTGTAGACTGTGGATAATCGAGGTAAAGTTCAGATAATTTTTGGCCGTATATTTTCACTTACTAACAGATATTTATTATTAAATCGTGGAACAAAACCACTCATTCAGATTATTGTATTATAACCTCAGACTATCTTTAATCAGACTTCACTGGCTTTACCTTGCACTAAATGTTATTTCTTTATCATGTATCTGTACACGGTGGGTGGCTCGATTGTAACCATGTATTGTCTTTCCGCTGACTGGTTAGCACGCAACAAAAGATTTACACTGAACCTCAGTACACGCGACATTAAATTAAACTAACCTAAACGAACAACTATTAATGCAATCATTTTTAATGAAATCTAATTAATATTAAATATTAATAAAAACATTTTTTTAAAGGTTACTATGAGAAATCCTCAGATAGGTTTTGCGCACAGAAGTCTTTTATGTGGGTCCGGTGTAAGGTCTTAGAGTATGCACAACATGTGGACAGGAACTTCAGCCCAACTTGACAATGGTGACAAACGCCAAGAGTCAAGGGTGTTTTATTGTCTTATGTCCCGAAACGGAACAATGAAATTCCTAGTGTCGGGAGTGGATGAGAAAGTGGGATGAATAAGAACTGGCATGAACGTGTGATCGATGGTTAGCATGGACTCAGTGGGCCGAAGGGTCTGTTTCCATGGTGCATCCCTAAACTAAATACTGAGTTTAAAAACGGAGTGAGGAGGGGGGAGGGGCTTTGCTTCAGGCGTTGAGCGACAATGCTTTTCCAAGAGAGAGTTGTTTACTTTCACTCTCAGTCAAGCCTTGTGTGTGTGTGTGAGTGTGTGTGTGTGTGTGTGTGTGTGTGTGTGTGTGTGTGTGTGTGTGTGTGTGTGTGTGTGTGTGTGTGTGTGAGTGTGTGTGTGTGTGAGTGTGAGTGTGTGTGTGTGTGTGTGAGTGTGTGTGAGTGTGTGTGTGTGTGTGTGTGTGTGTGTGTGTGTGTGTGTGTGTGTGTGTGTGAGTGTGTGTGTGAGTGTGTGTGTGTGTGTGTGTGTGTGTGTGTGTGTGTGTGTGTGAGTGTGTGTGTGTGTGTGTGTGAGCGTGTGTGAGTGTTTGTGTGTGTGTGTGTTTGTGTGTGTGTGTGTGTTTGTTAGTGTGTGTGTGTGTGTGCATATGTTAATGTGTGTGTGTGTGTGTGTGCATGTTAGTGTGTGTGTGCGTGTGTGTGTAGGTGTGCATATGTTAGTGTGTGTGTGCATGTGTGTGTAGGTGTGTGTATGTTAGTGTGTGTGTGTGTACGTGTGCGTATGTTAATGTGTGTGCACATGTTAGTGTGTGTGCGACTGAAGTTCAACTAAAGGATAGATTGTGTCCATGTACTTTGGGAAAATATTATTGAAAGAGCGTTCTTTCATGAGAACCACCTCCTCTCTCCGTGCAGATGTTGGTAATTGAATAAACAACTTTTTTTAAATTTCAGAAATATTACTTAATTCCTAAAAATTTGCAAATGAATAATACAGAGCATTCATATGTTGCAGTTCCCAATACATCACATCATTCCATTCACATTACATCAGCATGGCAATCATTTTCCTTCAAATACTTTCCTTGTGCAAACATATTTCAGTCCCTTGATGTGCTGCAAGTGTTTAAATCTTTCTGGTGCATGTTTCCAGCTTTAGCAGCTCCTCATTGCGTAATGCTAGACCAGGGGTTGTTATAGAGCTCTGATGTGCGGAAACAGGCCCTTCGGCCCACCTCGTCCATGCCGACCCAGTTGCCGTTTAGTTTATTGTCACGTGTATCGTGGCGCAGGGAAAAGCTTTTGTTGCTTGCTAACCAGTCAGTGGAAAGACAACACACGATTACAACACCACCCTGGCCACAACCTGGTCTTCCTCCTACCAAATAGTGAAAGGCCTGGACAGAGTGGATGTGGAGAGGATGTTCACAATAGTGGAAGAGTCTAGGAACAGAGACCATAGCCTCAAAATGCTGGAGTAACTCAGCGGGTCAGACAGCATGTCTGGGGACATGTTTCGGGTCGAGACCCTTCTTCAGAAGAAGTGAAGAAGGGCCTCAACCCAAAACGTCACCTATTATTTTTCTCCAGAGGCGGACACACAAAACTCGAGTAACTGATTGTGGATGATCAGCCATGATCACATTGAAACGCCAACTGGACAGCATTTTCTCCAGAGAAGCTGCCTGTCCCTCTGAGTTACTCCAGCACTTTGTGCCTGTCTTTGGTGTAAACCAGCATCTGCCGTTCCTTCCTGCACATTCCCACCACAGATGATGCCTGGTCCGCTGGGTAACTCCAGTGTCTTTATTTTCACAGAGAAAGTCCCCCATTCTACCAAGCTGCCTACTGTTTCTCTTGGAGTATAGGAGGTGTGATTGTCGAACTTTTACATCCGGCACAGAAAGTATCAACTTTTCCAAACTCCGTTTACAGCCATTATCGGGACGCATCACAGCACGGTTTGGGAGCAGCTCCGTCCAAGATGGCAAGAAATTGCAGTGAATTGTGGACGCAGCCTAGACCATCGCACAAACCAACCTCCCCTCCATCAACTCCATCTACACCTAACGCTGCCTCGGCAAGGCCAGCAGCTTCATCAAGGACCAGTCGCACCCCGGCCATTCCCTGATTGTGGATGATCACATTGAATGGCGGTGCTGGCTCGAAGGGCTGAATGGCCTACTCCTGCACCTATTGTCTATTGTCCCTCTTCTCCCCTCTCCCCTCTCCCATTAGACAAGTACAGAAGTGTGAAAACGCGCACCTCCAGATTCAGGGACAGTTTCTTCCCAGCTTTGATCAGGCAACTGAACCATCCTACCACAACCGGAGAGCGGTGCTGAACCTCATTGCTTATATCTCATCTACCTCATCGGTGACCCTCGGACTATCTTTGATCGGACTTTGCTGGCTTTATCTTGCACTAAACGTCAATTCTTGATTAGTACGGGTGTCAGAGGTTATGGGGAGAAAGCAGGAGAATGGGGTTAGGAGGGAGAGATAGGTCAGCCATGATTGAATGGCGGAGTAGACTTGATGGGCTGAATGGCCTAAATCTTCTCCTATCACTTATGATCTTATGATGTTGGGGGAGTCCAGAACCAGGGGCCACAGTTTACGAATATGGGGTAAGCCATTTAGAACGGAGATGAGGAAACACAGAGAGTTGTGAGTCTGTGGAATTCTCTCCCTCAGAGGGCGGTGGAGGCCGGTTCTCTGGATACTTTCAAGAGAGAGCTAGATAGGGCTCTTAAAGATAGCGGAGTCAGGGGATATGGGGAGAAGGCAGGAACGGGGTACTGATTGGGGATTACACAAAATGCTGGAGAAACTCAGCGGGTGCAGCAGCATCTAAGGAGCGAAGGAGATAGGCGACGTTTCGGGTCGAGACCCTTCTTCAGACTGGTCAGGGATCAGGGAAACGAGAGATATAGACGGTGATGTGAGAGATAAAGAACAATGAATGAAAGATATGCAAAAAAGTATCGATGATAAAGGGAACAAGCCATTGTAAGCTGTTTGTGGTGTGAAAATGAGAAGCTAGTGCGACTAGGGTGGGGGAGGGAGATAGAGATAGAGGGAATGCCAGGGTCCGAGGGCTGAGGGAGAGGTGGGGGGGGAGAAGACAGCAGGGGTTAACAGAATTGAGAAAATTCGATGTTCAAGCCCAAAGGATGCAAACTCCCCAAGCGGAATATGAGGTGCTGTTCCTCCAACTTGCGGTGTTGCTCACTCTGGACATGGAGGAGGCCCAGGACCGAGAGGTCGGATCGGAATGGGAGGGGGAGTTGAAGTGCTGAGCGACCGGGAGGTCGGGTTGGTTTTTGCGGACCGAGCGGAGGTGTTCGGCGAAACGATCGCCAAGCCTCTGCTTGGTCTCACCGATATAGATCATCTGGCATCTGGAGCAGCGGATGCAGTAGATGAGGTTGGAGGAGGTGCAGGTGAACCTCTGTCGGACCTGGAAGGACTGCTTGGGCCCCTGAAAGGAGTGGAGGGGGGAGGTGAAGGGACAAGTGTTGCATTTCTTGCGGTTGCAAGGGAAAGTGCCCGGGGAAGGAGTAGAGTGGGAGGGGAGGGAAGAATTGACAAGGGAGTCGCGGAGGGAGCGGTCTTTGCGGAAGGCAGACAGGGGGGGAGATGGGAAGATGTGGCGAGTGGAGGGGTCACGTTGGAGGTGGCGAAACTGGCGGAGGACTATCTGTTGTATTTGCCGGCTGGTGGGGTGAAAGGTGAGGACCAGGGGGACTCTGCCCTGTTTGCGAGTAGGGGAATGGGGAGAGAGGGCAGTGTTGCGGGGTATGGAGGAGACCCTGGTGCGAGCTCATCAATAGTAGGGGAGGGGAATCCCCGTTCTCTGAAGAATGAGGCCATTTGTGATGACCTGGTGTGGAACACCTCATCCTGGGAGCAGATGCGGCGTAGACGGAGGAATTGGGAATAGGGGATGGAGTCCTTACAGGAAGCAGGGTGGGAGGAAGAGTAGTCCAGGTAGCTGTGGGAGTCAGTGGGTTTGTAGTGGATGTCGGTCCGGAGTGTATCACCTGCAATAGAGATGGTGAGGTCAAGGAATGGTAGGGAAATGTCGGAAATGGTCCAAGTGTATTTGAGTGCCGGATGGAAGTTGGTGGTGAAATGAATGAAGTCAGTAAGTTGTGTGTGGGTGCAGGAGGTGACACCAAAGCAGTCATCGATGTAACGGAGGTAGAGGTCGGGGATGGGGCCCTGGTACGTCGAGAACAAGGATTGTTCGACGTACCCAACAAAGAGGCAAGCGTAGCTGGGGCCCATGCGTGTGCAATAGCTACGCCTTGTGTTTGGAGGAAATGGGGAGGAGTCAAAAGAGAAGTTATTGAGGGAGTTACTGATTGGGGATGATCAGCCATGATCACATTGAATGTCGGTGCTGGCTCGAAGGGCTGAATGGCCTCCTCCTGCACCTGTTGTCCATTGTCTATTGATGTATCTGTACACTGTGGACGGCTCGACTGTAATCATGTATTGTCTTTCCGCTGACTGGTTAGCCCGAAACAAAGATTTTTTCACTGTACCTCGGTACACGTGACAATAAACTGAACTGAACTGAAACCTTGTGTTTTGCTGACAGACGGAGGGAGCACTCCTGAAAAGATAGACTGGTTCCCCTTGGGGAAAAATCAAGCTTCAACATTTGAGAGTTTCCATACATGTTTCCAGCTGAGAACCACGTGTTATTTCACTCCCAAGAGCTGGCTAGCTATTTCTTAGTCTTAAAAGAATAACATTGTTATTCCTGTGAGCTATAAAAATCGCAACCTTGAACTGAATAAACAATAATATGCCCATTCAACTCCACCGAGTAGTTTATTTATGTACACGTTGACAAAGTTGCAAGCTCTTTGTAACAGAGTTTCATCGTCGCCACATTAAAACTTACAAGCAACAAGTGCACAAAACAAAATCATGAATGCAGTGAATAACTAACTACCTCTTCGATAGATAGTAATTGGTTTTGCTTTCATTCTGTGTTTGGATCAGAGGGCAGCCAAATTGGGCATCATTTGTTTAAGAAAGAACTGCAGATGCTGGAAAAAGCGAAGGTAGACAAAAATGCTGGAGAAACTCAGCGGGTGAGGCAGCATCTATGGAGCGAAGGAATAGGTGACGTTTTGGGTCGATACCCTTAAAAAGTTTATGTTTAGGAAGGAACTACAGATGCTGGTTACTGAAGATGTGTACAAAAATGCTGGAGAAACTCAGCGGGTGAGGCAGCATCTATGGAGCGAAGGAATAGGTGACGTTTCAGGCGACCTGAACATCGCCTATTCCTTCGCTCTATAGATGCGTAGGAATACCTCAGAGGTAGTTAGTTATTCACTGCATTTTTGTCTACCTTCAAATAGGAAATCAAATCAGTTGTCAAAATGTAAAAGCAAAGAACTGCAGGTGCTGGTTAATGCGCAAAAAGACACAAAGTGCTGGAGTAACTCAGCAAAGCAGAGCCAGACCCCCGTCACCCATTGCACAATCACCAACATGCCAAGAAACGATTGAAGAGTCGGAACAGCTTCATGGAGCTGGAGCCAACCGTGCCAGGCACCAAAACCAAACAACCGATACATCATCTGAAACAACCTTTATATTCCTGGAACATAGAAAGGACAGGCGGGTGGGCAGAGGAGGGGGGTACCTCTGCTGGTGAGGGATGGAATTCAATCCCTTGCGAGGGAAGACATAGGGACTGACGAGGTAGAGTCACTGTGGATTGAGTTGAGGAATTGTAAAGGCAAGAAGACACGTATTGGTGTTATTTACGGACCCCCAAATAGTAGCCCGGATGTAGGGTGTACGTTGCAGCAGGAGTTAAAACTGGCATGTAACAAAGGTAATGCCACTGTGGTGATGGGGGATTTCAATATGCAGGTAGACTGGGAAAATCAGGTTGGTTCAGGACCCCAAGAAAGAGAGTTTGTAGAATGCCTCCGAGATGGATTCTTAGAGCAGCTTGTAATGGAGCCGACCAGAGAAAAGGCAATTCTGGATTTAGTGTTGTCCAATGAACCAGATATGATAAGAGAACTCGAGGTAAAGGAACCGCTTGGAGGTAGTGATCATAATATGATTAGTTTTAATCTGCAATTTGAGAAGGAGAACGTTAAATCGGAAGTGGCAGTGATGCAGTTGAACAAAGGGGACTATGAAGGCATGAGAGGGGAGCTGGCCAAAGTAGACTGGAAAGGGATCCTAGCAGGAATGATGGTGGAACAGCAATGGCAGGAATTTCTGGGCATAATCCGGAAGACGCAGGATCATTTCATTCCAAAAAGGAAGAAAGATTCTAAGGGGAGTAGGAGGCAACCGTGGCTGACAAGAGAAGTTAGGGATAGAATAAAACTAAAAGAAAAGATGTATAACACAGCAAAGAGAAGCCGGAGGATTGGGAATATTTCATAGGACAACAGAAGGAAACAAAACGGGCAATACGGGCTGAAAAGATGAAGTACGGGGGGAAGCTGGCCAGGAATATAAAGGTCAGTAAAAGCTTCTTTAGATATGTTAAGGGAAAAAGAGTAGCAAAGTCAAATGTGGGTCCCTTGAAGGCAGACACGGGTGAAATAATTATGGGCAACAAGGAAATGGCAGAAGAGTTGAATAGGTACTTCGGATCTGTCTTCACTAAGGAGGACACAAACAATCTCCCAGATGTACTGGAGGACAGAGGATCTAAGGGGGTAGAGGAACCGAAATACATTTTCATTAAGCAAGAAATAGTATTGGGACTGAAGAATGATAAATCCCCTGGGCCTGATGGTCTGCATCCCAGGGTCCTCAGGGAGGCGGCTCTAGAAATAATGGACGCATTGGTGATCATTTTCCAAAGTTCAATAGATTCAGGATCAGTTCCTGTGGATTGGAGGATAGCTAATGTTATCCCACTTTTCAAGAAAGGAGCGAGAGAGAAAAAGGGGAATTACAGACCAGTTAGCCTGACTTTGGTGGTGGGAAAGATGCTGGAGTCAATTATTAAAGAGGTAATAATGGAGCATTTGGATAGCAGTAAAAGGATTAGTCCAAGTCAACATGGATTTATGAAAGGGAAATCATGCTTGACTAATCTTCTGGAATTTTTTGAGGATGTGACAAGTAAAATGGATGAAGGGGTGCCAGTGGTCCGTTAGCCCCAAGAGCTAAATCTAACTCTCCCTTGAAAATATCCAGTGAATTGGCCTCCTCTGCCTTCTGTGGCAGAGAATTCACAGGTTCATAACTCTCTGTGTGAAAACGTTTTTCCTCATCTCAGTCCTCAATGGCCTACCCCTTATTCTTGAACATCCCGCGGTCTAGGCATAAGCTCAGGGGCGACCGTGCCTTTGTGGTTGCAGCTCCTAGACTGTGGAACAGCATCCCTCTTCCCATCAGAACTGCCCCCTCCATCGACTCCTTTAAGTCAAGACTAAAAACTCATCTCTACTCCCAAGCCTTTCTTGACGTCCTAATAAACATAGAAAATAGGTGCAGGAGGAGGCCATTCGGCCCTTTGAGCCAGCACTGCCATTCATTGTGATCATGGCTGATTGTCCCCTATCAATAACCCGTGCCTGCCTTCTCCCCATATCCCTTGACTCCACTAGCCCCTAGAGCTCTATCCAACTCTCTCTTTAATCCATCCAGTGACTTGGCCTCCACTGTCCTCTGAGCGAGGGCTATATGTATGTAGTGATGTTTGTATTTAATCTATGAACCACTGTTGTTTGTTATACTATTCTTATACAAATGCAAAGGACTTTGGCCAACGAGAGTTGTTTTTTTAAATGTGCTATAGAAATAAAAGTGACTTCACGACTTATTCTTAAACTGTGTTTAAGAAGGAACTGCGGATGCTGGGAAATCGAAAGGTAGACAAAAGTGCTGGAGAAACTCAGCGGGTGCAGCAGCATCTATGGAGTGAAGGAAATAGGCCCGAAACCTTGGGTTTCGGAAATAGGCAATTGGGTTTTGGAAATAGGCAATTGGATTTCAGAAATAGGCAATTGGATTTCAGAAATAGGCAAATAGGCAATTGGATTTCAGAAATAGGCAAATAGGCAATTGGATTTCAGAAATAGGCAATTGGGTTTCGGAAATAGGCAATTGGATTTCAGAAATAGGCAATTGGGTTTCGGAAATAGGCAATTGGGTTTTGGAAATAGGCAATTGGATTTCAGAAATAGGCAACGTTTCGGGCCGAAACCCTTAAGGGGTTTCGGACCGAAACGTTGCCTATTTCCTTCGCTCCATAGATGCTGCTGCATCCGCTGAGTTTCTCCAGCACTTAGTCAAGTCAAGTCACTTTTATTTCTATAGCACATTTTTAAAAAAACAACTCTCGTTGGCCAAAGTGCTTTACATTGGTGTAAGAATAGCATTCTTAAACTGTGGGTACACAAAAAGCTGGAGAAACTCAGCGGGTGCAGCAGCATCTAAGGAGCGAAGGAGATAGGCGACGTTTCGGGTCGAGACCCTTCTTCAGACTGGTCAGGGATCAGGGAAACGAGAGATATAGACGGTGATGTGGAGAGATAAGGAACAATGAGTGAAAGATATGCAAAAAAGTATCGGTGATAAAGGGAACAAGCCATTGTAAGCTGTTTGTGGTGTGAAAATGAGAAGCTGGTGCGACTGGGGTGGGGGAGGGAGATAGAGATAGAGGGAATGCCAGGGCCCGAGGGCTGAGGGAGAGGTGGGAAGGGGAGGAGACAGCAAGGGTTAACAGAATTGAGAAAATTCAATATTCAAGCCCAAAGGATGCAGACTCCCCAAGCGGAATATGAGGTGCTGTTCCTCCAGCTTGCGGTGTTGCTCACTCTGGCCGTGGGAGGAGGCCCAGGACCGAGAGGTCGGATGTGGAATGGGAGGGGGAGTTGAAGTGCTGAGCCACCGGGAGGTCGGGTTGGTTATTGCGGACCGAGCGGAGGTGTTCGGCGAAGCGATCGCCAAGCCTCCGCCTGGTCTCACCGATATAGATCATCTGGCATCTGGAGCAGCGGATGCAGTAGATGAGGTTGGAGGAGGTGCAGGTGAACATC
Organism: Okamejei kenojei; assembly: GCA_035221665.1. NCBI lineage: Eukaryota > Metazoa > Chordata > Chondrichthyes > Rajiformes > Rajidae > Okamejei > Okamejei kenojei. The sequence continues at coordinate 2,880,437 of CM069157.1, forward strand.
TGTCGGACCTGGAAGGACTGCTTGGGTCCCTGAAAGGAGTGGAGGGGGGAGGTGAAGGGACAAGTGTAGCATCTCTTGCGGTTGCAAGGGAAAGTGCCCGGGGAAGGGGTAGAGTGAGAGGGGAGGGAAGAATTGACAAGGGAGTTGTGGAGGGAGCGGTCTTTGCGGAAGGCAGACAGGGAGGGCGATGGGAAGATGTGGCGGGTGGAGGGGTCACGTTGGAGGTGGCGAAAACTGGCGGAGGACTATGTGTTGTATTTGCCGGCTGGTGGTGGGGTGAAAGGTGAGGACCAGGGGGACTCTGCCCTGTTTGCGAGTGGGGGAATGGGGAGCGAGGCCAGTGTTGCGGGGTATGGAGGAGACCCTGGTGCGAGCCTCATCAATAGTGGGGGAGGGGAATCCCCGTTCTCTGAAGAATGAGGCCATTTGTGATGACCTGGTGTGGAACACCTCATCCTGGGAGCAGATGCGGCGTAGACGGAGGAATTGGGAATAGGGGATGGAGTCCTTACAGGAAGCAGGGTGGGAGGAAGAGTAGTCCAGGTAGCTGTGGGAGTCAGTAGGTTTGTAGTGGATGTCGGTCAGGAGTGTATCACCTGCAATAGAGATGGTGAGGTCAAGGAATGGTAGGGAAGTGTCAGAAATGGTCCAGGTGTATTTGAGTGCCGGATGGAAGTTGGTGGTGAAATGAATGAAGTCAGTCAGTTGTGTGTGGGTGCAGGAGGTGACACCAAAGCAGTCGTCGATGTAACGGAGGTAGAGGTCGGGGATGGGGCCCTGGTACGTCGAGAACAAGGATTGTTCGACGTACCCGACAAAGAGGCAAGCGTAGCTGGGGCCATGCGTGTGCCCATAGCTACGCCTTGTGTTTGGAGGAAATGGGAGGAATCAAAAGAGAAGTTATTGAGGGTGAGGAACAACTCTGCTAGGCGGAGGAGGGTGTCAGTGGACGGGTATGGGTTGCTCCTCTGGTCGAGGAAGAACCGGAGGGCTTTGAGACCGTCCTGGTGGGGGATGGAGGTGTAGAGTGACTGGACGTCCATGGTAAAGATGAGAGGATGGGGGCCTGGAGAATGGAATGCACGGAGCCGACGGAGAGTGTCTGAGGTGTCTTGAACATAGGTGGGGAGGGATTTAACAAAGGGGGATAGGATGGCGTCAAGGTATGTGGAAATGTGTTCGGTGGGGCACGAACAGGCAGAGACAATGGGTCTGCCAGGGCAGTCGGGTTTGTGGATTTTGGGGAGAAGGTAAAATCGGGCCGTGCGGGGCTGGGAAACGATGAGGTCGGAGGCTCGCACCAGCCGCACCAGCTTCTCATTTTCACACCACAAACAGCTTACAATGGCTTGTTCCCTTTATCACCGATACTTTTTTGCATATCTTTCACTCATTGTTCCTTATCTCTCCACATCACCGTCTATATCTCTCGTTTCCCTGATCCCTGACCAGTCTGAAGAAGGGTCTCGACCCGAAACGTCGCCTATCTCCTTCGCTCCTTAGATGCTGCTGCACCCGCTGAGTTTCTCCAGCTTTTTGTGTACCCTCGATTCTCCAGCATCTGCAGTTCCTTCTTTAAAAAATTCTTAAACTGTGACTCGGCATCCATTCCTTCTCTCCAGAGATGCTGCCTGGCCCACTGAGTTTACGCCAGCATTTAAAAAAAATATATATTTATGTGTGTCTGTCTTTCATACATTCAGGAAACCAGGCAGAAGAAGGATTGGTTGTAGAGAATGTAAACAGGAGGCTGAATGCTGGGCCTGGCAGCCAATTGAGTGAACACATGAGATGTCTAGCGTTGAGCAAACCCCTCCCCACGCCGCCTCGCTTCTCCAGCACTATATAATCCGAAGTTGAGCCCTTCTCCAGAGGCGTGTTTTAGCAGGATACCGGCTGATCTGGAGAATTGGTGTAATATGAGCGCACGGAGTTGAATTTTTTTTTTCGCAGGCGATTGTGGCGAGCGCCGTTTCCAGGAATCAGTTTCTGCTCGCAGTCGTTTCTGAAACTGGCGAAGGTCAGATGATTTTTTATCTTTTTTTTTGTACTGTTTGTTTGCCTCGCTCGCTCCATTTCCTTTCTCTTCCCTGTTGTACTTTAGCATAGTCCGGAGATGTAAGCGTTTGATTGTGTGAGTCGGTTCATCGTTGCCGGGGGGTTGGTGGTGGGGGAGAGAACATAAAGGAAGAAAGAACAACGTGGGTGCAGATCTTTGCAAGAATGCGGGAATGGCAGCGTTAGAAAGTTGTTTTCACTGAGTGTATAACATTTGTGTGTGTGTTTTTCCCCCCCCTCTCTCTTGCAGCACTCGGAGATGGCTGAACATATCATGATGTCGGTGAACCCAGGGCGGTTTTCCGACGGCTCCAATGGACTTCAAAGCTACCGAATGGGTTTAAACGGATTGCAGGGCCCGCAGCTCGCACAGCCGGGGCTGAGGAGAGATCACACGGGCAGCCAGCTCCTGCACTACGGCGGGGCGAGCATGGACAGCAGCGCAGTGGGGAGGTCGCGTCCCGGCTTGGCCAACATGGCAGGCCAGATGGGACACCACCAGCTACCAGCCAGCGTGATGTACAGCAGCCAGCAGCAGCAGCAGCAGCAGCAGCAGTTCCTGGACAGTCTCAGCCCGCAGCAGCTGATGGCCACGGTGCACCTGCAGAAACTCAACAACCAATATCACGGGCACCCGCTGATGGCAATGAGCAACGGCATGGCTCAGGCTGGCCCCCAGTACCGCGGCTCTCTGGCCCCGTCTCAGCACCCCTCTCTCCCGCACGTTGCCCCCCCGGCTCACTCCTTGAACGTTATGGACACAGACCTGATCGATGAGGACGTGTTGACGTCTCTCGTGTTGGAACTGGGGTTAGACCGCAATCAAGAACTGCCCGAGCTGTGGCTGGGACATAACGAGTTCGATTTAATTGCAGAATTTGTTAACAAGCAGCATCAGAGTACAGTCAGCTGCTGAGAGAGACACATACACCACCCACACACACACACACACACACACACACACACACACACACACACACACACACACACACACACACACACACACACACACACACACACACAGTGGGACAGCGAGTTTTCAACTACACAAACAAAAAAACACTTTCAAAAAAAATCATATATATATATAGATCGCCGGTTACAAACATCGGGAATTTTGCGCTGCGAATGGTCGCCGGTTTCTCCGGAGGGTGTGTGTGGCAAACCGCAACGAGTTACTCTTTAAAGAAACATCAGCCCCTTTGTGATTTTGTCCATTGAAGTTTGCTTAAACAACGCACGCCTCGTGGAAAACACGTTTAAAAATGTTTTTAAAATCCGCATCAAAATATCCGTAACCCCCCCCCCCTCCCTCTCCAAGATCGATAGAAGATTTGTTAACCTGCCGTTGCAATCCGCAAAAAGGTTCATTACTAAAGGTACTTTAGTGGAAAATGCAGTCTCGACGTTTGCATTCAAACTCATCATCTTTTATTTTTTTTTAAACAAAAAAAAGCCCCAGCTCTGATCTTCTGCAATGATGGCGCGTGGGTTATTATATGTATCTTGGTTTGGATAAGACCATAAGGGGCTTTGTTTATTGAGAGTAACAGTGATCAAAAGTCGCAGGGGGAAACTTGAGACTCTCACCATTGTTCAGCCCTAAATTGGAAACTTTTGAAACTGCAGCAACGTGGGTTATTAAATGTATTTGTGTGTGTGTGTTAAAACAACAAAAAAATATTTTTAAAGATAGTTCCAGAGAGGGGTTGTACCTCCAGAGCTGTTTATGACTGATGCAACCGTGTATAATTTTAACTATTACGAACAAGACCAATATAAAGTAGAATTGTACTTTCTGTCTCTTGTTAGGTATTTTTTTGCGTTGGGATTGCTTGCATTTTGTCTACGACCGGTTGCGACCGCCACCTCCTGTTCCAGTTAGTGAATTACAGCTCCCCATTGTGGATCAATGAGGCGAGACTTTTAAAAGCAAAACAAAAAAAAACACAAAAAAAAATTAATAAAGACGTTTCATTTAAAGTTGCTCGAACTTTCTCTCGAATATTTTTCATTGAGTCCTTCTCTTGGGTTGAGGCCAATGTAGCAAATGGTTTAAAAAAAAATTGTATTCAGAAATAGCAGCAGTAGAACTTGATAATAAGTTTAAGATGTAGAAATTAGGAACTGCAGATGCTGGTTTGTAACAAAATTAAAAGACACAAAGGGCTGGAGTAACTCAGCGGGCCTGGCAGCATCTCTCAATCTGAGGATGGGTCCTGACCCTAAACTTCACCTATCCATGTTTAAGAAGGAACTGCAGATGCTGGGGAAACTCAGCGGGTGAGGCAGCATCTATGGAGCGAAGGAAATGGGCAACGTTTCGGGTCGTGATATATCAGATTGAAGAAGGGTTTCGACCCAAAACGTTGCCCATTTCCTTCGCTCTGTAGATGCTGCCTCACCCGCTGAGTTTCTCCAGTACTTCACCTATCCATGTTCTCCAGAGATGCTGCCCGACCCACTAGGTTACTCCAGCATTTTGTGTTTATTTTGTTTTATTAATAGCTAAAGTACTTAAAATTAAAGACACGGAGTACTGGAGTAACTCAGCAGGTCAGGCAGCATCTCTGGAGAACATGCATCACCTAATCAGAGATGCTGCCTGACCTGTTGAGTTACTCCAGCCATTTGCATCTTTTTTTGCAAACAGAATCCTTGTATCTATACTTGTAAAGTATTTTTGGAAATGGTTTTTAATAATCATTTGGTGGGAATTCACTAATTTTGAACTTTTCTTCCAATGGAAACCAGTTTCCTATTAATAATGTGAACAAATTGTAGAACTTGTTTTTAGTTGCAACAGAAGCAAAGTCTAGATGTATTTTAAGGTGTAAATTGGTAAGAAACTTGATTAGTTCGGGTGTCGGGTATTATGGGGAGAAGGCAGGAGAATGGGGTTGATCATGAAAGATAGATCAGCCATGATTGAATGGCGGAGTAGACTTGATGGGGCGAATGGCCAAATATCACATGCTCCTATTACTTATGAACTTGTGAATTCAAATTCAAGTAGTTGAATAAAAAGAATGATTGTTTTCTTTGAACAGTCTCAAGGTCAGGGCGTCTGATTCTCCTAATAACCCATCGGGTTCACTGAGTCTAGTTTATTGTCACGCGTACCAAGGTACAGTGAAAGGCTTTTGTTGTGTGCTAACCAGTCAGGTTTTAACTAGGACAATAAGATTTCTACAACTTTGGTAAAACTGCTTCCTGATAAGAACAGGAGTAAAGTTGACCAACATACCTGCGCTCTAATGAAGAAGTGGAGTTTGATAGTATTGTATTTTCAGTAAAATTAAATCTCTATGCTATATTTCCCACAGATCCTTTTTCTGAAATGTGATGGGCTTCTTAGTTAAATATAATCGATGTACAACAAACTGCAGAGATAAACAGCTGGTATACTAGGGAACGTGGGTCGTAGAAACAAAACTGCAGGTGCTGGTTTACAAAGAAAAAGACACAAAGTGGATTAAGCAGCATCCATGGATAGGCAGTCAAATAGTATCTTTGGGGAGGGAAATGGGTAATGTTTCAGCTCTTACACTATTTATAACCGGTGATTTAAAATATGTGTGTAGGGGAGAAGATGGGAGAATGGGGTTGAGAGGAAAAGATAGATCAACCATGATTTGAATGGCAGAGTAGACTCAATGGGCCGAATGGCCAACTTCAATTCCAATGACATAAACTTATGTCAAGAGTGTTTTATTGTTATATGTCCCAGATGGGACAATTAAATATTTTTAAAGAAGGGTCCCAACTTGAAAATTCACCTATCCATGTTCTCCAGAGGTGCTGCCCGACTCGCTGAGTTACTCCAGCATTTTGTGGCCTATCAAAGGATTTATAATGCTTTGTTAAAACAATTTCACAGCTAGTGGGGGACAAAACATTTTAACTTTTTTGTGATTTTAAATTTGTGTCTCCTTTTCAGTCTGAGCTCGAGGATCTTTTATGTTCATATCTCAGTGATTTAAAAACCAGCAAATTAAAATTGTAATCCAATTGGAGTGCCTATAAATGTTGTGAGGCTGACTGATCTTGATACTTAACAACTTGTGTTTTAATCACAGTATCAGTGACCCGGCTTCGATCCAGACTACGGGAGCTGCCTGTGTGGGAATTTGTACATTCTCCACACAGGTTTTCTCGGGGTGCTCCGGTTTCTTCCCACATCCCAAAGATGTGCGGGTTTTTAGGTTAATTGGCACTCTTTAAATTCCCCCTAGTGTGAGGAGAGTGGACGAGAGAGTAGGGCAACATAGAACTAACATGGGTAGACACAAAATGCTGGAGTAACTCAGCAGGTCCGGCCAACATTTGGTGTCTGCTGCCAGTGTCAGTTACTCCAGCATTTTGTGTCTACCTTCGATTTAAACCAGCATCTGCAGTTCCTTCTACACATAGAACTAACATGAATGGGTGTTAAATGGTTGGCATGGGCTGAAGGGCCGCTCCATGTGGTATCTCTGATCTGAACTAATTACCTTTTGCCCCTGTGGGTATTTCAAAATATGGAACTGATTGACTTTTGATATCCTTTGCAACTTCTGTTCAAGGTGTCTGACACCGCCATTACCAATGTGGTATTCACATTGTCAAAATAACATGGGTACCTCACCGGGAACATGTGGGTGCTGATCGCAGTCATGTATCTATGACTATAGACACAAGAAGCTGGAGTAACTCAGCGGGTCAGGCAGCATCTCTGGAGAGAAGGAATAGCCCCGGAGATGCTGCCTGTCTCGTTGAGCTACGCCACAGTTTTTTGTGTCTACAGTTTAAACCAATATCTGCAGTTCCTTCACAGATATCTACGTATGATTACTGGTGCATAACAGCTGCACGAATGCAGGCGTGCTCTAATTTCTAGGTTGGTGGTTAGATGCAAACTTTTGTTCTGTTGCTCTCTGAAGCACTTGTGCCATCGTAACCACTACCCGACTGATATTATCCGAAGGTACGTTTAACAAAGAACTGCAGATGCTGGAAAAATCGAAGGTAGACAAAAGTGCTGGAGAAACTCAGCGGGTGAGGCAGCATCTATGGAGCGAAGGAATTGGTGACGTTTCGGGTTGTGATCCTGAAGGGTCTCGACCCGCAACGTCACCTATTCGCTCCATAGATGCTACCTCGCCCGTTGACTTTATCCAGCATTTTTGTCTACCTTATCCAAAGGTTACTGTTATTTACAATATCCCCAGGTGTTATAAAGTCCATTGTAAATGTTGCCCATTTTTGTTGAAGGGTGGCCCATCGAGTAACTGGGAGGCAGACGAGGTAAAGAGTCTTGAATGAAATTTGGACTATTGTGTTCAATTTCGGCCACCTTGTTACAGGAAAAATGCTGGGGCAGGAACTGCAGATGCTGGTTTGGCACAAGTTGGACACAAAGTGCTGGAGTAACTCAGCGGGACAGACATCATCTCTGGAGAAAGTGGATAAGTGACGTTTTGTGTCAGAACTTTTCTTCAGACTTGGAGAGGAGAAAGTTAGTAGGAAGATGTGTAGGGACAGGCATGGGGAAAGAGTTGGGAAGTGTGATGCTGAGTCCAGGCGCAGTGGGGTTTTTGATAGGTGAGGGGGGGAAGAGATTCTTCCTTGACAGACGCTGCCTGACCTGCCGAGTTCCTCCAGCACTTTGTGTGTCTTTTTGTTCCAGCCTCTGCCATCTCTTGTGTTTAGAAACAGTGGAGGAATTGTTGGAGATGATGCTTCCTCAATATCAACGTCCTTTGGCACAGCGGTAGAGCTGCTGCCTTACAGAGCCAGAGACCCGGCTTTGAGCCTGATTCCAGGTGCTGTCTGTATGGAGTTTGTACGTTCTTCCCGTGACTACTTGGATTTTCTCCGGTTTCCTCCCACACTCCAAAGACGTACAGGTTTGTAGGATAAATGGCTTTGGTTAAAATTGTAAATTGCCCCGTGTGTGTGTGTCTGATAGTTCTAGTGCACGGGCTGATTGCTGGTCTGTGCGGACTCTGTGGGCTGAGTGGCCTGTTTCCACACTGTATCTCTAAACAAGACTAAACTCATTTCTATTATCTCCAAAGTCTAAAATTAATAATTGGACCCTGACTTGTTTTCTATGCAAATCAGCTGAACTGCTATTTTTAATTATGATACTTATACCCTTTTAGATCTTTGTGAGAAATAATTGATTTGATATTTCTCCTGCATCTGACAAACAACTGCACACAAACCACAGCCTTCCTGTTTTTGACTCCCACCTACTGGAAATGTGAACAACCTTAGCAAGACGAACCGAGAACAAGATCAACTATTTAATCTTTAAACAAAATCTTGAAATAGACACCTGTTTGGGGGAAAAACAAAAGCATAGAATTTTTTGCAGAGTTGCTCAAAACTTTTATTAAACTAATGAGATGAAGGATACATCGATAAATATTAACCAGCAATTATCTCCTGACAAATCTCTTGATGTTCAATTGCTGTGCTTTTTATTACTGTGTGTGCTATTAACCAAACAGGATGGGTAGGTGCAACATGAGTGTGATACTTTCATTTCTGTTTGTGTTTATAAAGTTTGTATACTACAGTCAATACTTCAAGGCTTGGATAGAGTGGGTGTGGACAGAATGTTTTGTTAGTGGGAGAGTCTAGGACCAGAGGTTATGGTATCAAAATAAAAGGATGTTCCTTTAGGAAGATGAGGAGTAATTTCTTTAGTCAGAGGGTGGTGAATTTGTGGAATTCATTGCCGCAGACGGCTGTGGAGGCCAAGCCAATGGACATTTTTAAGGTAGAGATCGATTCTTGATTAGTACGGGTGTCGGGGGTTATGGGGAGAAGGCAGGAGAATGGGGTTGAACGGGAAAGATAGATCAGCCATGATTGAATGGCTGAGTGGACTGAATGGCCTAATTCTGCTCTTATCACCTTCTGAACTTCTTTTCTGAAGTGGGATGTTGCATCATGCATCACCATGGAGCAAGAGAATGGGAGGCAAATTGTTTCCTTTGGGGATACAGCGTGGAAGCGAGGAGAGGGACGTGGGTCAGCGGGCCGAGTCAGTTGAGGGTGACGGAGGAGGCCCTGTAGCAGCATGGGGTTCGCATGGATCAGGATCATCGAGTTCACCGAGCGTGTGGACTTTGGACTTTTTGTAAGTGGGGCCGAAATATGGCGACTCGTGCATGTGTGAGCTGTGCAAAAATAATTTCACTCGAGAGCACACAAGGCAATAAAGCACCATTGAAATGACAGAGGTTACCGAGTGGTGGACACAGCCCCGGTCGGTCCATCACAGGTACTGACCTCCCCACCATCAAAGAGATCTGCGGGAGGTGCTGCCTCATCAGAGACCCACACCACCCTGGTCATGCCTGAAAACCATGACCAACAGCTTCTACTAAATAACCATCAGGCTGTTGAACGTTACAACAAAACTAATCCCAACTATGAATTTCTATGGACTGCCGTTGGTTGCACTAAGGACTAAAAGGACTGGACAAGCTAGATGCAGGAAAAATGTTCCCAATGTTGATCAAGTACAGAACCAGGGGCCACGGTCTTAGAATAAAGGGGAAGCCATTTAAGACTGAGGTGAGAAAACTTTTTCACCCAGAGAGAGTTGTGAATTTGTGGAATTCCCTGCCACAGAGGGCAGTGGAGGCCAAATCACTGGATGGATTTAAGAGCGTTAGATAGAGCTCTAGGGGCTAGTGGAATCAAGGGATATGGGGAGAAGGCAGGCACGGGTTATTGATTGGGGGTGATCAGCCATGATCACAATGAATGGCGGTGCTGGCTCAAAGGGCCGAATGGCCTCCTGCACCTATTTTCTATGTTTCAGTTCTTGCACTAATATTAGTTACTCATAAGTCTGAAGAAGGGTCTCGACCCGAAACGTCATCTACTCCTTTTCTCCACAGATGTTGCCTCACTTGCTGAGTTTCTCCAGCAGTTTTTGTCTATTTTAGTTATTCATTTTTTCATTTAAAAAAAAAAAAAAATGTATTTTCAGTGTGCATTGTGTTTGCGGGCCTTTTAAGCAGCTGCTAGTAGGAATTTCACTGTCCAGTTGTTGGTACACATGAGAATGAATTGTTTGACAATTACAAATAGTTGGCAGTCTTGACTCTAAGGTAGTTACCAGATCTGGGTTGTAGTGGAGTCACACTGCCTCTGCTGGAGAATAGTGTACTCGCACGTAACAAATTTATTCAGTTAGTTTAGAGATACAGCATGGAAACAGGCCCTTCAGCCCACCGACTCCACGCTGAACAGCCCGTACACCAGCACTGTCCTATACATGAGGGGCAATTTATAACTTTTACCCAAGTCAATGAACCTACAAACCTGTAACTCTTTGGAGTGCAGAAGGAAAGTGGAGCACCCAGAGAAATACAAGAGGATACTGTGTTTCAAGGCAGCAACGGACAATAGGTGCAGGAGGAGGCCATTTGGCCCTTCGAGCCAGCACCGCCATTCAATGTAATCATGGCTGATCATCCCCAATCAGTACCCCGTTCCTGCCTTCTCCCCATATCCCCTGACTCCGCTATTTTTAATAACCCTATCTAGCTCCATAGATATGTGTTAAAGAAGGAACTGCAGATGCTGGAGAATCGAGGGTACACAAAAGGCTGGAGAAACTCAGCGGGTGCAGCAGCATCTAAGGAGATAGGCAACGTTTCGGGTCGAGACCCTTCAGACTCTGAAGAAGGGTCTCGACCCGAAGCGTCGCCTATCTCCTTCGCTCCTTTGGTGCTGCTGCACCCGCTGAGTTTCTCCAGCCTTTTGTGTACCATAGATGTGTGTGTTTGGAAACAAAGCTGCCAAGGAAAGTTGTGTAGGAAAGAACTGCAGATGCTGGTTTACAACAAAGATAGACACAAAGTGCTGGAGTAACTCGGTGGGACAGGCAGCATCTCTGGTGAAAAGGAACAGGTGACGTTTCTGGTCTGAAGGGTCACAATCCAAAATTCCATCTCTCCAGAGATGCTGCCAGGCCCACTGAGTTACTCCAGCTTCCTGTATGGCAGCTTTTAAACATAGAAAATAGGTGCAGGAGGCCCTTCGGCCCTTTGAGCCAGCACCGCCATTCAATGTGATCATGGCTGATCATCCGCAATCAATAACCCGTGCCTGTCTTCTCTCTCTGTTGTTCTCCAGTGGTTGTATATCCAACCTTTTGTTGCACATTTCCGCTGACATGGTTTTGGACACATACAATATCCTACTATGGTTTTTAACTCTGTAAATGTGGCACAGTGATGCAGCGGGTAGAGCTGCTGCCTCACTGCGCCAGAGACCCAGATTCGATCCTGACTTTGGGTGCTGTCTGTGTGGAATTTACATGTTCATCTTCTGATGACTAGCGTTTCCTCCCACTACCCAAAGACGTGTGGGTTTGTAAGTTAATTGGCTCTCTGTAAATTGCCTCTAATGTGTCGAGAGTCTTGGAGTCTGAGTGATCCAGCGTGGAAACGGGCCCTTTGGCCCAACTTGCCCACACCGGCCAACAAGTCCCAGCTACATTAGTCCCACCTGCCTGCGTTTGGTCCATATCCCTACAAACCTGTCCTATGTACCTCTCTAACTGTTTCTTAAATGTTGGGAAACTCCCTGCCTCCTCTGGCAGCTCGTTCCACACACCCGCCATCCTGTGTGCAAAGGTTACCCCTCAGATTTTCTCCTTTAAACCTTTTCTCCTTCACCTTAACCCTATATCCTCTGGCTCTCGATTCACCTATTCTGGGCAAGAGACTGTGTGCGACTACCCGATCTATTCTTCTCATGATTTTATATGTCTCTATAAGATCACCCCACATCCTCCTGTACTCCAAGGAATATAGTCCCAACCTGTTCAACCTTTCCTGTAGCTCGGATGTGGAAAATAGGGATCAATTGTCTAAAAAATTATTTAAATTGTCTGGGAGAATTTGTGCAAATCTAAATTTCCATATCATATTATTCATAACCAAAGAATTCCCATAATTGTATCTTTCAATGCCACATTTAAAAGTGATGAACTGTTGTACTTGCAGGAGTGACACATATACAATATAGCATTAGTGCAATATTTAAATAAAGAGTTTAGCTTTATTATTGTCATTGTCAGGTACACTGAATAGCTTTATTCTGCATGCTATCTTATCGGATTAGATAATACACATAAATACAATCAAACTCCAGCACAAGGCATCAATAGATTGTTAATGAGTGGGTATCGGGTTATGGTGAGAAGGCAGGAGAATGGGCTTAGGAGAAAGATCAGCCATGATTGAATGGCGGAGCAGCCTTGATGGGCTGAATGGTCTAATTCTACTACTATTCTTATGACCTTAATAGGTAGAGTGAAGTGGAAGATACAGAATGCAGAATATAGTTCTCACCAGTTTCACAGAGTCCAATGTCCGCAATGGGGTAGAGGTGAATCGGATAGTACCCTAGCTTATGGAAGGACCGTTCAGAAGCCTGATAACAGAGGGGAAGAAGCTGTTCCCGAGTCTGGTGGTGCTCGCTTTCAAGCTTCTGTACCTTCTGCTGGACGGGAGCGGGGAGGAATGACCGGGTTGGGACAAGTATGCAAGCTGCTTTTCCAAGGCGGCGTGAATTGTAGATGGAGTCAATGGTGGAGGGTCAGGCTTGTGTGAGGGACTGGGATCCATTTACAACTCTAACTTCTTGCAGTCTTGGGGAGAATGTTCCTAAACCAAGCTGTGATGCAACCTGACTATATGCTTTCTATAAGTAGACAAACGTGCTGGGGAAACTCAGCGGGTGCAGCAGCATCTATGGAGCGAAGGAAATGGGCAATGTTTCGGGCAGAAACCCTTCTTCAGACTCTTTCTATGCTTTCTATGGTGCAGCTGTAGAAGTTTGTAAGAGACATAGGAAATTGGTGCAGGAGGCCATTCGGCCCTTCGACCCAGCACTGCCATTCAATATGATCATGGTTGAACATCCAGATTCAGTACCCTGTTCCTGCTTTCTTCCCATATCCCTTGATTCCGTTAGCCCTAAGAGCTATATCCAACTCCCTTGACTACATCCAGTGAATTGTCCTCCACTGCCATCTGTGGCAGAGAATTCCACAGATTCACAACTTTCTGGGTGTAAAAGGGTAATTGGTGTAAACCTCTTGACTCGAGTAAACCTTTGAATGAAGGAGTTACTTAAATGAGCAGCCATAAGCAAACACGGGTGCCCACTATTGATGGCACAAGGTAGGAATTTCCCCACACAAAAGCCCAACCCTTCACTTCAGCCTCTCTGCACGGGCTGGAACGTGGTGGATACAACACTCGTTGGTACAGCTCATTGCAGTTCCATCGTAAGGCTATTCTGAAATAAGAGATGGCAGCAAACCCCATTAGGAAAGGGAAATTGAACTTAAGAATTAAGAAAATTATGGAGACAATTAGGATCTTTAGCAGCCCGAGGCATAACCACTAAAGAGAGCAATTACAATGAACTAATTTGGAATAAGCACAAAGATCTCAGAGGTATTAGCTGCAAGGGGAGGTTGGATGGACTTGGGTCGTTTTCTTTGGAGTATCAGGAGAGGGGAGATCTGATGGTATATAAAATTATAACGGCAATAGGGAAGAGAGTCGGGCTTATTCCCTGGGTGGAAATGTCAAAGAATGAAGGGCATAGGTTCAAGGTGAGAGAGGCAAAGTTTAAAGGAAATGTGTGGGGTAATTTTATTTTTTTTTTAAAGAGTGGTGGTACCTGGATTGTGTTGCTTGGGATAGTAGAGGCAGATACAATAGCAGCATTTTGAGGCTTTTAGATGGGCGCTTTGCTATGGAACAGAGGGATATGGATCGCGTGCAGGTAGATGAGATTGCTTTATCTTGGCATCGTATGAATAATGCATATTGTATATTCCTTATTGCACACTGCATTTCAGAAAAATGAAAGCAAGATCTCGTATGAACTTAAGTTGTTTTTGTTTGTAGTGGCTTTGGCCTCCTGTGGCTTTTGACATAACAAACATCTTGCAATCGTAATGCTTTCCTTATGAACTTTCCCCAATGGAATCTTCAACTATCAGCAAGAGTGTTTGGTTGTCATATGTACCATAACAAAGCAATGAAATTCTTACTTGCAGCAGCACGACAGATATGTAAACATAGTAATCTGTCAAATCCGTAGTAAAAGACGGAATAAAGAATTTAAAAAAATTATGCAAAAATAATGCCAAGAATACATTGTTCAGAGCCTATTTGGAGGTTGTAGTATTTAACAGCCTGAAGAAGGGGTTTGGCCCGAAACGTTGCCTATTTCCTTCGCTCCATAGATGCTGCCTCACCCGCTGAGTTCCTCCAGCATTTTTGTCTAACAGCCTGATAGTTGCAGGTGAGATGTTTCTACAAAGCACTGCCTGACCCGATGACTGTATCCCAATTTTTGTTTGCAGTTCAGACATTCAAGTCAAGACTGCTAAAACAGTCAATGAAATTCTGACGCAGCAGCACAACAGCTAATGTAAACACGTGTTCACTGGATGTATTCAAGAGCTAGATCTCGCTCGTGGGGCTAACGGAATCAAGGGATATGGGGAGAAAGCAGGAACAGGGTACTGATTAGGGATGATCATATTGAATGGCTGTGCTGGCTCGAATGGCCTACTCCTGCACCTATTTTGTTTCTATGTAAACATTGTACTCTGCAAAACCTATAAACAAAAAATCAGTATATATATTTATGGAGTTTATTGTGCTTAAGGGTCGCAACCCAAAACGTCACCCATTTTCTCTCCAGGGATGCTGCCTGTCCCACTGAGTTTGTGTGTAGCTTACTGTGTGCTCACTTTTAATAGGTTTAGGTTTATTGGTCAAGTGTACTGATGTGCAGTGAAAAGCTTTGTTCTTCAGAACAAAAAGCTTTGTGCTGTCAAGTTAGATAACACTACAGAAGTAGTCAAGTCTGGTTCAATAGGTAGAATGAAGAGATATAGAGAATACAGCGTTCAGCATTGTAGGTCGACAGTGCCAGAATGTTTGTGGCGTAGGTCGGAGAATCAGGATTATCCGAGCTTGTGGAAGGACTGTTTAGAAGCCTGTTAAATTTACGAATGACAGGAGCAGAATTAGGCCATTCTGCCCATCAAGTCTACTCCACCATTCAATCACGGCTGATCTATCTCTCCCTCCTAACTGCTTACTCTCCTGCCTTCTCCCCAATAACTCCTGTCACCCATACTAATCAAAGCTAAGGGCAGGAGCTATTCCTGACTTTGGTGCTGTCCTTTCAACCTTGTTCCTTAGATAGAACTGATGCGCTACAATGCTAAAGGCTATTATGTTCTCCGTTGAGTAAAAGTAGCAGCAAATGGAACAGTAGCTTAGCTCGTGAAGGACTGTGCAGAAGGCTGTGGAGGTCAAGTCTAAGGATATTTTTAATTGGCAGATAGATATACCAGACGCAGATTTGAGATTCATGATTAGTATGGGTGTCAGGGGTTATGACGAGGCGGAATAGGGTTAGGAGGGAGAGAGATCAGCCATGATTGAATGTCAGATGGGCTGAATGGCCTAAGTCCACTACCAGATGAACGCATGAAGCCCGATAACAAAAGGACAGCAGCTGTTTGGGGCTGGTGACACGATCTTTCAATCTTAGGTATGATCAAGCTTCAACCAGCCGATGGCAGAGAATGTCAGATTCACCATTCTGCAGTGCCCAAAGATCTATCTCGCTTCATTTGGAAATCGCTGCTCATTCTCCCTTTCACAACCCCCACCCCCCCCCCCCTCAGCACACAAAGACCACCCTGACCCTGTGTACGCAAGCAAAGAATTTCACTGTGCCTAATCACATGTGACAAAGTATCCCTGTACTAGTGTTGGAAAGAACTGCAGAAGGTAAATCAAAGGTAGACATAAAATGCTGGAGTAACTCAGCGGGACAGGCAGCATCGCTGGAGAGAAGGAATGGGTCACTGTTCGGGATGAGCCTGAAGGGTCTCAACTGGAAACGTCACCCATTCAATAGCCAATAGGTGCAGGAGTAGGCCATTCAGCCCTTCAAGCCAACACCACCATTCAATGTGTTCACTGCTCATTCTCTCTCGCAAGAGATGCTGCCTGTGCCACTGAGTTACTCCAGCATTGTGTGTGCATTCCTATACTAGCTGTTATTTAACTTCCATATCCACAGGGACAGTTAATCAACTTGAACATCTTTTTGGGACGGCAAGATAACTAGAGCGCTTGGATAACCCACAGGGAGAACATGCAAACTCCACACGGACAGCACCCGAGGTCAGGGTTAAACCAAAGTCTCGGGCACTAGTTATTAATTCATTATTAACATGTTCCAGCTTGCTTTGACCCTCTGAATAAACTAAATTTCCACCAAAGATTCTGAAAAACTGCTGCTACCATTGCTTCTACCTTGTTATTTCCTTCCCCCGATTTGGAGAAAAGGGCAACTGATTATTCACAGCTCTGGCAACACAACAGATTTGGAATCTCAAATTAATTGCAGATGTATTGTTTAATAGTGAAAGCCATAGATGTCAACAAAAGCAAACCGAATCTAATTCTGGAAATTCAGACATCCAGTCCTTGTACATCTTGTATGTGTATGTGGCAAATAAAGTCGACTCTACTTGTGTTCCAAGTCAATTACAAGTTTCAAGATGTGACTGTGCTCCATCCTGGGAATCAGCGCATACCTATGGACCCCAAAAAAAACAGTAGTGAATGACACACATTGCCAAGTCGGAAAGGGTGCAGAGAAGATTTGAGGACGTTGCCAGGACTCAAGTGTCTGAGCTTTCGAGAGAGATTGAGCAGGCTGGGACTAATCCTTGCAGCGCAAGAGGAGGAGGGGTGATCTTATAGAGGTGTATAAAATCATGAGGGGAATAGATCAGTTTAAGAATAAGGAGTAAGCCATTTAGAACGGAGACAAGGAAACACGTTTTCTCACAGAGAGTGGTGAGTGAGGAATTCTCTGCCTCAGAGAGCAGTGGAGGCAGGTTCTCTGGATGCTTTCAAGAGAGCTCTTAAAAATAGCGGAGTCAGGAGATATGGGGAGAAGGCAGGAACGGGGTATTGATTGGGGATGATCAGCCATGATCACAGTGAATGGCGGTGCTGGCTCGAAGGACCGACTCCTGCACCTATTGTCTATCAGGTGGATGCATAGTCTCTTGCCCAGAGTTGGGGAAATTGAGAACCAGAGGGCACAAGTTAACTGTGAACAGGGAAAGATTGTATAGGAATCTGAGGGGTAACCTTTCCCACACAGAGGGTGATGGGTGTATGGAACGAGCTGCCAGATGAGGTTGTTGAGGTAGAGACCATCGCAACATTTAAGCAGCAATTAAACAGGTACATGATAGTCAGGGCAGGTTTAGAGGGATATGGGCCAAACGCCAGCAAGTGGGACTAGTGTAGATAGGGCATGTTGGTTGGTGTGGACAAGTTGGGCGGAAGGGCCTGTTTCTACACCATACAATTCAAAAATACCAGATCACACCACACTGCTGATCTCAGTCCCATATCCGCAGCTATCATCCAGCAGTCCACAGCATATGGTTTTCATCAGTGATCAGCAGTCTTATCCACCTCCCACACATCCAGTCATTTAATTTCACACAAATTGGGCCACAGCCACACATCTCATGATATCAATGCTTGAATTACAAGAATCCTCACCATCAAAGTGTAGCTCCAACAGTTTAGCCCTGGTGCATGGATAGGAAAGGTGGAGAGTTTTGAGAGCCAAACGTAACTGGTTTAGATGGGGCACCTTGGTCAGCATGGATGAGCTGGGCCGAAGGGCCTGTTTCCATGCCGTATGACCAGCTTCATTCTCAGCATCAAATACCCTGAGAAAAGATAAATTACTTGTCATCAAACTTGCTTTTGCGTCTGACATGGCACCCAGAGCAGACTAAAGCCAAACAGCAACCTACGATGGCAACTCTGCCACATGTTACAAGATCACACATTTATTTTAAAGCATAAAGTGATTTGTAACTATACCCAATGGACAAGACGTTTGATGCATTCAAGGAGCAGTTTTCACAGTGTTGGCTGCAAATCACAAGATAGACTTCAACCCACTCAAGTGTGATGCTTCACAAACCAGAGCAACTGAAACACTGTTGACTTGTTATATGATGCAAACCCCCGTTACATTGCAAATGCCATGGACTAGAGCTTAGCTTTAAAGGAGATGTGCAAGGAAAGATTGTTTAAGTCAGAGGGCAGTGGGTGGCTGGAACACACTGCCAGGGATGCTGGCGGAGGCAGATAGTGGCATTCAAGAGGCGATTGTCTGTGTGAAATGTCACCCATTCCTTCTGTCCAGAGATGCTACCTGGAGTTACTCCAGCATTTTGTGCTTATCTTCGAAAAATGAAAGTTCAGTATATACAAAACAGACAAAATAAATGTCACCTTGACACAGATGACAAAGAATGTAGGAGAGTTGAGTGACAGACAGTGGAAAAGCAAGACCAATGCTGGCAAAGTCTCTCCAACTCTCTAGCATGTTGTTGGAGAATCCACAACCACTGACTAATGCTGCAGTTCTCGGATAACATGCACGGGGGCACTGCACAACAAACTCGTGAACTTTTCAATCAACTCACCACGAGCCATCTTTGGTTTTCAAAAGCTGTAGAACATGCTTACATCAGGTCAAGAATCTACTGTAATTAGAAGGAAAAATAATCTTATTTATCTCCCAGTCACTCGATTGTATTTACATATAACATTATCAAGCGGACCCGTTTGGATAGCATGTAAAACAAAGCCTTTTGCTGCACCCCAGTACACCTGACTATAATAATCCCAATCATTCAATGGGCCAAATGGCCTCACCCTGGATCAAACGCTCTACAATTGAACCCCAACACTGGGATCTTGCTGTGCATTGATGGTAGACCACATTTAATTGAATAGTAAGGGTGTCAGGGGTTATAGGGAGAAGACAGGAGAATGGGGTTGAGAGGGAAAGATAGATGTTTGAATGGCAGAGTAGACTTGATGGGCTGAATGGTCTAATTCAGATCCAAAAACTTATGAATCCTTTACAACACTTTTGATGAATGATTTTTCACTTACCGATTACCATGGTCACTCGGGCCATCTATTGATCATCAGTGGAGAGGAACTAATGTTGCAGGCAGGACCAAAGACCACATGGAAGTTAGACATCTGCAAAGAAAAGTTAAGACATTGCGCATTAAATTGAATGTTGGGAATAAACGGCAGATTAGACAATATAGTAGATAGACAATAGCAAATTTACCCCAGGATGGATTATTAAAGATAAGTCATTGAAGATAAGTGTCTATCTTTAATCGACCAGGTATTTATTACACATTGTCTTCCATAACAATGTTGCGAGTCAGACATGGGAACAAGTCTGAGTAGCGACCGTCTATGGAAGGGAATTCACTCTGGGCGCCTGTTTTGACCACATAAGCTACTGGTTTCAGCTGAACATGGCTTCGATCAGGGCCAGCTCGCATCTTCTCCACTCTGTGCAAGGAAGGCGTCAACCATCTGTCCAAACTGCTAGAGGACACCCCACCCCACAGAATCATCCCCAAAACACTGCGTTAAACACCAAAGTAACACGAAATAGCCGGGGAATACGAAAGGCGGGTATCTCGCCGAGAAGATTAGGAGAGACTGAAGGCGGCGGCGGAGGGGGAAGGCGACGGATGGCGAGAGATTGTACCTGAGGCCCGGCCGCCATCTCAGGCAGGAGGGAGGGAGGGAGAGAGAGAGAGGACAACGCGGCCGCGCCGCCGCCTTATATACGGACCGCAACCGCGCCGCCACGCATGCGCTGGAGCCCTCGCTATGCCTCCTGGGGGATGTAGTCCACTCCCTCAAACATATATATTTGTACGGTTTTACTGGGAATTAAAACTTTGCAATATCGTCCCAAAGTTGTATAAGGGAAGGTGGGGGGGTTTAACGGCGAGGAGACGGGGTTTTTGAGGGGGGAAAAGTGGGACTACAGGTCCCAGAGGGCGTTGCGCGGGGCGGGTGGTTGCCGTGGCGACGGCGCGGCCTAGCGCTCCAGGCTTCACTCGCCATGTTCAAGGCGCTGGCGGCCGGCGGGTGGCTGGCGTGGCCGGGAGATGCCGGGCTGCTGCACCCGAGGGAGGATCGTGAGGAGCCTGAGGCTGGGTCCGGAGCCGGAGCCGGAGCCGGAGCCGAGCAGGCCAGAGGCGTGGGCAGTGAGTGCGCAGCAACACTCCCCCTTCACCAACTCGGCCCCAACCCCTCATGCCCCTGTCCCACTTGGGAAACCTGAACGGAGACTTTGCGCCCCACCCAAGGTTCCCGGAGGTTTTTGTCACTCTCCCTAATGGTCGAAAGTGGTTTCCGTTTTAAAAATCGGTAATTTTTTAGTCGAAGCCGGTTGCGATGCTAGTTGAAGGTGGTTGCCGGAGGACCGAAACCTCCGGGAACCGCACGGAAACCTTGGTTGGGGCGCAAAGTCTCCAGAGGTTTCCGAAGTGGGACTATTAATTAGAGGAGGGTACACAAAAGGCTGGAGAAACTCAGCGGGTGCAGCAGCATCTAAGGAGCGAAGGAGATAGGCGACGCTTCGGGTCGAGACCCTTCTTCAGACTGGTCAGGGATCAGGGAAACGTGAGATATATGAATTAAGAGACAGAAGTTTAGGGGTAACGTGAGGGGGAACATCTTTACTCTGAGGGTGGTGGCTGTGTGGAATGAGCTTCCAGCAGAAGTGGTGGAGGCAGGATCGATTTTAACATTTAAAAGTAAAGTGGATAGGTATATGAAAGGGAATGGAGGGGTATGGTCTGAGTGCAGGTAGATGGGACTAGGGGAAAACAAATGGTCGGCACGGACTGGAAGGGCCGAGAGGGCCTGTTTCCGTGCTGTAATTGTTATATTGTTATATATGGTTATATGATCTGTTGTGGCGGTAAGCGAACTGCAGTGGGTCCAGGTTTTTGTTGAGGTAGGAGTTGATTTGCTCCATGATCAACCTCTCAAAGCACTTCATCACCACAGGTGTTAGTGCCACTGGTCGATAGTCATTGAGGCACGTCATCTTACTCTTCTTGTGCACTGGTATAAGTGATGCCCTTTTAAAGCAGGTGGGGACCTCAGACATCAGAAGTGAGAGGTTGAAAATGTCCGTAAAAACTCCAGCCAGTTGGTCCGCACAGGTTTTTAGAACACGACCAGGTATACCATCAGGTCCAGGCGCTTTTCGAGGGTACACCCTTCTGAAGGATTTCCTGACGTCGGCCTCTGTGACTGAGACTGAAATACCATCACAGTGAATGGGGGCTCGGGAAGGCACATCAGTATTCTCCCTCAGTATTCTCCCTATCAAAGCATGCGTAAAACGCATTGAGCTCGTCAGGGAGTGATGTTTCATTCGAGCTGCCTCCTGGTTTTGCCTTGTAGGAGGTGATTGCATTCAGGCCCCGCCACAGCTGCCGAACATCTGTCCCATCCTCCAGTTAGGAGCAGGTCCCTTTTTTACCTTTTTGATGGCCTTACCAAGGTCGTATCTGGACTTCTTGTAGGCCACTGTATCATCGGACATGATTGCCCAGTGTCTGGACTTCAGAGACTTTGGTTCTCGACCCAAAACGTCACCTATTCCTTTTTCCCAATTATGCTGTCTAACCCACTGATTTACTCCAGTTTTTTGTGTCTATCTTTGACCATAATTCATTGTTGGCTGAGGGGAATAAAGATCAATCAGCTAACAATAAATCATTTTTATTGATCCTTGTCTGCTTTGATCTGTCATTTTCACATAGCTCTAGTTTCCCCTCCCCCCCTGACACTCAGTCTGAAGAAAGGTCTCAACCTGAAACATCATCCATTCCTTCTCTACAGAGATGCTGCCTGGCCTGCTCCAACTTTTTGTGTCTATCATCGGTGTCAACCAGCATCTGCAGTTCCTTCATACATATGGATAGGTGGTGTTACAGGTCAGCAGAAGGGTCTCAATCCAAAATAGTCACCTATCTATGTTCTTCAGGGACGCTACCTGACCCGCTGAGTTTAGTTTAGTTTAGAGACACAGTGCGGAAACGTACCCTTCGGCCCACCAAGTCCACGCCGACTAGCAATTAGCACACTAACCATATCCTACACACTTGGGACAATTTATAATTCGGCAATTAACCTACAAACCAGTACATCTTTGCAGTAAGGGAGGAAAGAGGAGCTGTCGGGAAAAACTCACATGGTCACAGAGAGAACGTACAAACTCCGTACAGACAGCATCCATAGTCAGGATCAAACCAGGGTCCGTGGCGCTGTAAAGCGGCAACTCTATCGCTGCATTGCCCTAGTTACTCCAGCAGTTTGTGTCTTAATTTGATAATGGCCCTGTGGAGCCCTTCGTCATGTTAAAATCATTATAGATTTACAAGTTAACAATCTACAACTAAAAATATTAGGTACGACTAGTATACTTAACATATATGTATTTTTAATTCCAGGTTACCTGCGGAATGTGGCTACATCTGCTTCAAAGAAAGTATCGGACTCGATGCGAGAGACTGCCCAGACAATAAAGAAAACTGTCGAGGAACATAAAATAGGCAATCTCCTTGATATGGTTCGAGCAACTACAGTATTGCCAGAAAATATCTGTTAGAACAAGGTTATGAGATTTAAGTTGGATCTTCCACTGAGTGATAAATCTAGTGTGTGCTGGTTCCCTCTGTATTTTACCTGGTGAGAAATGTTCACTCGGTAAAATAAGTTTTAGTGTAGTGGTAATGACGTTAATAATATTGGGAATGAATTTCTGTGCACACAGTTGCTTATTTAAAGTAGCCCAAACAGGAGTAGGATTAAGCAGTGGGCCGAAATGCTCAGTAGAGAGCTTGTTTTGGAGGCAGAAGAGACTGCAGAAACTGGAATCGTAAGCAAGGGACAAACTGCTGGAGGGACTCAGTGGGTCAGGCAGCATCTGCAGAGGCAACTCTTTGGGTCGGGACTCTTCTTCAAGACCTTCTGTTTGCTAGTTTTATCATGCGATTGGAGTAGAATTAGGCCATTCGGTCCATCAAGTCGACTCCGCCATTCAATCATGGCTGATCTATCTCTCCCTCCTCACCCCATTCTCCTGCCTTCTCCCCATAACCCCTGACACCTGTACTAATCAAGAATGATGATTATGACAGAAAGAATGACGGAGCATTTGACAAGTTTCCACATGGTCGGCTGCTCGGGAAGGTTAGATCGCATAACAGCTATTTTCGGAACTGGTTACATATTTGTTATTAGGAAAAGATGTTTCAATTTTGTTTAAAGTTCCTCTTTTTTGTTACTTTTGCCCATTCTCCCCTCCGCCGCTCTCTTTCCTTGCCCTTATGCCTACAATGATAATTGATGCTCTGCTCTTTATCTCCATGCTCTAATGCCAGTCCTCTCGTGTTTCGAACTAAGTACTAATCTATGAATATTTTGGGCTGGACAGCAATTAGGATGGGAATACCTTGCCTGGTGCTCTTCTTTTGCCCTAAAGACCTTGTTCGCTTAGGTTTGATAAATTAACTTGGTGTGAATGAGCCATTAAACCTGAGTCTGCCTTAGTGACTCAGATTTATTTTATCACTCAGTGCTTCTGCCAACAGAGCCATTGGGCTTTAATAGGGTAGGGGTGTGTGCAAATGGAGGGCCGTCCTCTCTGTCAGTGGATCATGAGTTGCAGATCTTTAACGATGATATAACTGCCTGGATTAGCATTACCCTGGCCTCTTTATGTCTGAGCTGGTTCAGCTGGGGAGGTGGGCTCCTGGGCTTCACAAAATGGGGAGACACGGTGGTGCAGCGGTAGAGTTGCTGCTTCACAGCGCCAGAGTCCCGGGTCCGATCCTAACTGGTGCTGTCTGTGAGGAGTTTGCACGTTCTCCCTGTGACCGCATGGGTTTCCACCGCGTGCTCCGGTTTCCTCCCACATCCCAAAGACGTGCGGGTTTGTAGATTAATTAGTCCTCTGTAATATTCTCCCTAATGTGCAGGGTGTTCATGAGAAAAATGGGATAACATAGAACTAATGCGAACGGGTGATCGCTGGTCAGCATGGTCGAGGTGGTCCATTGGGCCTGTATCTCTAAAACTAAAGCAAAGTCCGAATTTCAAATGCGGTTGTTGCTAATGAGTTAGACACTGCCATCTAGATTAGAATATCTGACTCTTGGTCCCTTGGAATGGGAGACTCAGTAGATATCAAAGTTAATAACATGTAGTAATGCTGTGGGCTGGGACCAGAATTGGATATGACTGTATTATCAGCAGCACCTACTAGTTGGGAGGGTTTAAAATTAATTGAAGAAGCAATAAATGTACAACATTATCAGTCAATGCCAGTTATAATTTTCCTCTATCAACCTGAATTAAACTCATAATGCATTTGTTCTGAGTTATTTTAATCAGATTAATACCTCTCATTTATTTGTCATTTGCAGACAATCATTGGAAATTTCAATAAGGAACAAGAAAAATTTATGAATGAACAAAAATCAAAGAAATCAGGTACTTTAATAATACATTAATGCGAGTGTCTAAATATAATTCTCGCCAATGACTCCCATCTGATGTTTGCTCTGTCTCTTTGTGCTTTCATAATCAGGAATGGTCCTCATTCCATCTACATCTCAAGTTTAACTTGAGTAAATTGTTTAGAGATTGTTATCATCCATTCCTACAGTTATAAACTTAATTTTCTTTTGAGAGATTTTAGGTGCTTTAATTCCAATCCCGCACACAAGCTATGTCATTCTTCAATAGCAAACTTAGAAAGAACAATTTAATTTTATTAAGACTGAATATTTTGCAAAAGATGTAAGGAAACTTAGATTTATTAACTTCTTTCAAGTTTGCATGTTCTCCCTGTGACCCACATTCTCCCACATTCCAAAGACGTGCAGGTTTATAGGTTAATTGGCTTCTGTAAGTTGTCCTTCGTGTGTAGGATAGGACTAGTGTACAGGTGATTGTTGGTCGATGGGCTGAAGAGCCCGTTTCCACGCTGTGTCTCTAAACTAAACATATAGTGTTTTAACTGAACAAAAGGGTCAACCCAATTTTCAAGTTGAATTCCCATTGCCTGTGGATCAATGTTATTTACAGATATTTACTAAAAGTGTTCAATGCCATTCTTCTAGTTTTCAGTTGTAACACTACATATCATAAATGAAATGAATGAATAAAAATCAGATTAAAAGGCTGAGAATCAGACTAAAAGACTAAACCGTTTATTAAATACTAACATTTATTAACTAATCATTTTATTTCTAGAATCAGCTCTCCCACCCTGGGCAAGATACAATAACGAGGAGTCTGTAAGGCAGCAAGTCCTCTCTTTGTCTGAAGTAAGTTAGTAAATACAATAACTTTCATCACTTTCAACAGATATTCTTTTTCCTATCCTGAATTCAAAATTCCTGAGACGATGCACTTTTCTGTATGAGAACAGGTTAAGGATACTGGGCCTGCGTTGAGTTTTGATCTTATTGAAATGCACACACTTTTTAATGGTAAAATATAGGGATGATGTTTCCTCTGGACAATGCTAGATTAACTCAGTGGATCAGACAGCATTTCTGGAGAACATACATAGGAGACCTTTCTTCAGACCTGATCCTTGATTAGTACGGGTGTCAGGGTTTATGGAGTGAAGGCAGGAGAATGGGGTTAGGAGGGAGACATAGATCAGCCATGATTGATTGGCGGAGTAGACGATGGGCCGAATGGCCTAATTCTACTCCTATCACTTATGATCTTATGACCCGACCCGAAATGTCAGCTATCCATGTTCTCCAGAGATGATGCCTGACCAGCTGAATTACTCCAGCACTTAAGTGTCCTTTTTCGTAAACTGGCTCCTGCAGTTCCTTGTATCTATATTAAAAACCTAGAATTGATGAGTTATATTTTGAGGAAAGGTTGAACAATTTAGTCTTGTATCTGATGAAATGTAGAAGAGTAAACATAACTGAAGCATGAGGATGGCTACGGCAGAATCTAAAACTTTAAAAAAAATTACCTGTTTTGGGCAGACGAGACAACATATGTTTTCTGAGCAGTGTGACTCTTGCGAGCTAATCTTCAAAGAACGGTGGAAGCAAATTCTTTCAATGTAGATGCAGACAGATTTTTGATAAGCTATGATTGAAGGTTTAACATGCCTAGACAGGGAAATCAAGATTACAATCAGATCAATCAAGATTATGTTTTTTAAAAGACGCAAAGTGCTGCAGTAACTCAGCAGGTCAAGGAACATCTTCCAGACATCTTCCTGACCCACTGAGTTACTTTATTTTGTGTCTTTTTTTGTAAACCTAATCTACAGATCCTTGTTTCTAAGATATTATTAAATGTTAGAGGGCACGTTAGAAACTGAGTGCATTATTTCTGGTGTTAATTATTGTGTTCCAATGACTTGCAGAGTATTTCCAGCATCAGCAGTATTTTGCTTTGGATTTCATTAAACTAAGTCCATTGAGAGGCTGTTGAGGAATAAGATATGAAGAGCAAATAGCTTATTTATTCTGTACATCTATGGTATATAGACACACTGAACTTTTATCTTCTGTTCTGTATTATGTTTACATATCCTGTTGTGCTGCAGCAAGCAAGAATTTCATTGTCCTATCTGGGACACAGAACAATACAACTCGCTTGACTCTTGAAGTCTTTCCTTCGCCTTCCACTATGTGGTGTGTATGGATAGACAGTAGATGTGAATGGGTAAGGAAAGGGCAGTCATTATTTGGAGACACAAGGAACTGCAGGTGATGGTTTGCAAAATAAGACACAGAGTGCTGGAGTAGCTCAGCATGCCAGGCAACATCTTTGGAGAAATGGATAGTTGATGTTTTAGTCGGGAGCCTTCTTAAATCTGAAGAAAGCTCCCAACCTGAAACATTGCCTATTCATATTTTCCAGTGATTTATTTAGTACTTTAAAGGCAATTATCTGGTAGCACCTACATAGGTCTGGAGGGAGGCACAGTGACGGCGAGGTAGAGATGCTGCTTTACACTACTGGAGATCCTGGTTTGATCCTGACTACAGGTGCTCTCTGTACAAAGTTTGCACTTTCTCCCTGTGAATGCGTGGGGTTTCTCCATATTTTCCGGTTTCCTCCCACATCCCAAAGACGTGCCAGTTTGTAGGGTTAATTGGCTTCTGTAAATTGGCCTTAGTGTGTAAGGAGTGGAGGAGAGTGGGATAACATAGAACTAGTGTATGGGTGATCGATGGTCGGCGTGGGCCGAAGGGCCTGTTTCCATGCTATGTCTCTGAACTAAAAAAGGAGTAATTTTTGCTGAGGCGATGTGGAGGTAGATTGTGTACATAACCACGACAGTTCTGGGCTCATTGGAAGCTAAGCATGCCATTTGCTTTTGCAGGATCGTCGGAACTTTCTGCGAGATCCTCCTGCTGGTGTACGATTTACCTTTGATTTCAACACCGTAGCACCCGTTGCCGTTGTGATGCTTCGTGAGGACAAGCTGCTGAGCAAAATGCGTTTTGAGCTTGTCCCAAAACTGTAAGTGGACAGAAATCCTTGCGTCTTCCTCCTCAAAGACCCACCACTCCAACCAGGTCATGTGCTATAAATTAACCTGATAAATCTTTCTGCTTAGTTTAGCCACCACATTTCAAAGTGTAGCATAAATTTCCCAAAATGTATTATGTCTCGCTTAACAAGACACAAAGTGCTGGAATAACTCAGCAAGTCAGACAGCATATCTGGAGCACATGGATAGAGGATGTTTCTGGTTGAAATCCTTCATCAGAATGACTTCAGGGAGAGAAAGCTGCACAGCTATGATTGTGACGTGTACCGACCCAGGTAAAGTGAGAAGCTTGTTTTCTATGCTATCCAAATAGATCAGATATACCACACATAGATACAATCAAGTTAAACTCGAGTACAATGGATAGAACAAAGAGGAAGATACAGTGCAGAAAAAGGGATTATAGCGTACCAGTTCCATAGTCTGATTTGTTTTGATTGACGGTTTTGATTGGCAGGGGTAGCTTCTCATTTATCGGCAATTAAATAGGGCGGCACGGTAGATTTGCTGCCTTACCGTGCCAGAGACCCATGTTCGATCCTGACTACGGGTGCTGCCTGTACGGAGTTTACATGTTCTCCCTGTTACCCACTTGGGTTTCCTCCGGGTGCTTCGGTTTCCTCCCACGTCCCCCAAACGTGCAGGTTTGTCGGTTAATTGTCTTCGAATGTAAAAAAATTGTCCCCTTGTGTGTAGGATCGTGCTAGTGTGCAGGGATCGCTGGTTGTCGCTGACTCGGTGGGCAGAAGGGCCTGCTTCCATGCTATATCTCTAAAGTTTAAAGTAAAGTTATTTAGATACAGTGATCACGGTTTTTAGGCTCAAGTACCTTCTTCCTGAAGGCATTAGCGAAATCAAGTCATCAACTTTTTTTGTCAAATACACTTACAAGATGTACAGTGAAATGAAAGTGGCAATGCTTGTGGGATTGTGCAAGACAACAGAACAGAACAGAACCAATATTTACATTTTTTTTTAAAGAAGACGCAATAGTATTAACGCCGTGGTGAGATCAGAGTTTACAGTCCTAACGGCCTGTGGGAAGAAACTCTGTCTCAGCCTCTCTGTTTTTGCTGTGTGACAGCAGGCCAGGTTTTTGATAGTATGGACTGCATTTTTGAGGCTTACTTCCAGTTGATCCCTTTAATCGATGGCGGGGAGGTCAGTACCTGCATGTCTATGGTTAATTGGCCACTGTAAGTTCCCTTTAATGCCTGGATAAATGGTGGAATCTGTGGTGGGAATTGATGGGAATGAGGGAATACTGAAATGGCTATGACAAGATTTAATTTATTAACATTGGATGCTTGACTCAATGGGCTGAAGATCCTCTTTCCATGCTGAATCTTTCTATGGATTGGTTTCCAATCTGCCCCAGGCAGCTCTTTTGTTCTTCAATTTTTATTTTACCAAGGACAATATATGCTCAAATTAAGGCTTAACAAGTTCCACATTTGCTGTTCAAAAGGAATAGGTGATGTTTCGGATCTGAAGAGGGTCTCAACCTGAAACGTCACCCATTCCTTTTCTCCAGAGATGCTGTCTGACCCACTGAGTTACTCCAGCTTTTTGTGTCTATCTGCAAGATTATGCAGTTGCACAAAATGAGTGCATCTCTATAATTTCAAAAACACTAGGGGCGTCGCATGATGGCAGTCTCTGCCTACAGTATGTCTGCTTTTCCATCTTTTTTTAATTTTTAGTCTGTTTAAAAAGTATGTGTTGGAGTATTTCTTAGTATTTTTATGTGGGGGTGGTGGGGAGGGTAAAGGGGCTGTCCCAATTGGGCAACCTAATCTGCGAGTTCTGGCGAGTTTGCCCTCGATTCGTACTCGCAGTATGGTCGACATGAGGTCGTAGGAGGTCTTCGTAACTCTCCTTCATGCTCGAGAGTAGTCCCCGTGTACTCGAGGCCTCAGCTAGGTTGCGGCGTATTTTTCAACATGTTGAAAAATGCCCGGGAGGATAAAAAGATCGCCATGGAAAAAATCAATACATTTTTTACTCGTAGGTTTAGTCGTAGTAGGACATAGTAGGTCAGCATGTTAGTCGTAGGTAATCAAGGGTAGTCGAAGGTAGTCGTAGATAGTCTTCATCATAGTCAAAGGAGATCGAAGGAGGTAGTCTTCACTCTCCACTATTCGGTGTCCAATTTTCCCGAAGTTAGTCGTAGCTCGTTGTAGCTAGTCTTCAACATAGTCGAAGGAGGTCCTCTACATAGTTGAAGGAGGTCTTCAACATGCCATTTTTTCAAACTCTTCTAAACTCGCCAATTAGGTTGCCCAAGTGGGACAGCCCCTTAAGGGGGAAATTGTTTCCCAGTCACCACCTGGGGAGGATGCGACTATTCTCCAAGTCGTGTCCTCCCTCCCCTGTGGCCTACCAACTGGATTGGTGCGGCCTTTCCTGCCGGAGACCGATTGGAGCTTCAGCAGCGACACAGCGCTGGATTCATCGAGGAGGGATCGCCGTTTGAAGCTCCGGAGTGTTGGGCCTGCTGCTTCAACATCGTGGAGCTGTGGTTTGTGGAGCTCCCAGCCGCGGGCGGCGCTGACTACAACATCGCGGAGTCCTGGGATCCCTTTGCCGAGGGCTGTCGGTGTTGAATCTCCGCCCAGCTTTGTGGACCTCCGGTAAGAAGTGGCCGATTCGGAAGTCCAAGCCGCTGAGAATGTTCTTCCGTTCCGACGTTGGAGTTCCATCATCCCGGCGAGAGGGCCTGAACATCGGGCCGCCGTAAAGGCGACTGCAGTGGGCTCGGGAGGCCCCGACCACGGGTGAACAACATAGAGGAGGATGACTGAACTTTGGTGCCTTCACTCACAGTGGGAAACATTGATTCCGCTGTGTGGGGATGTTTATGATAAAGTCTATCATGTGTTGGTTCTTTTTTTATTCGTATGGTGACCCCAAATTTCACTGTACCAATTGGTGCATGTGACAATAAATGTCTCTTGAATCTTGAATAATTGGAAGTATGTTTTCAACTAACTGCATTTCTTTCTTTGCAGCGTAAAGGAAGAACAGTTCTGGAAGAACTATTTTTACCGAATATCTCTCATTCAACAGTCTGCACAACTGTTGTCTCAAGCTGCCGGACAGCCTGAAAACTCCAGCGATGAACCGGATGCTTCAGAAAGCGGCGTCCCTGCCACAGGTGCCCCGCGCTTGAATCAACGTCACAAAATGGATGCTGTTTGGTTCTAGATTTCAATATTACTGGCGCTTTGAGAACTAATCATCTCTGCTCACAAACCAATAACGCTGATGCCATAGAGCCATACAGCGCGGAAATAGGCCCTTGGGCCCAACCTGCCCACACCGACCAACATGTCCCATCTACACATGTCCTTCCATTTCCCATTATAAAAACATAGAGCAACAGAGGCAGAAAGAGGACATTCCCAACCTCTTAGAGTCATTGAGTCATACAGTGTGGAACATGGCCCATCTATGCTAGTCCTACCTGCCCTTCTTGGCCCATATCCCCCTAAATCTGTCCTATCCACAAACCTATCCAAATGTCTCTTCAACTACCTCCTCCAGCAGCTCGTTCCATACACCCACCACCCTTTGTGTGAAATAGTTACCCTTCAGGTTCCTATTAAACGTTTTTCCTTACCCCCCCCCCCCCCCCCCCTAATTAAGTGCTGGAGTAACTCAATAGATCAGGCAGCATCTCTGGAGAACATGGATAGGTGGCATTTCGGGTGAGGACCTTGCTTCAGACTGAGGGGTGTTGCCTGACCCGCTGAGTTACTTCTGTGTTTTGCGTCCTTTTTAAAAATAAGATCTTGGTTGACTGTAATCTCAATTTCATGTCTCTGCCTGTCTATGTTAAGCTTTTAACCCTGGCTTTTCAAAAATCTGTCTGCCTCTACCTTCAAAACGCTAAAATAATTTGCTTCCACTGTTTGAAGATTAGCTCACAAGGGTCTCGCCACTCAGAGATTGTATGTTGTATCATCTGTTTAGTTTAGTGATAGAGCACTGTAACAGGCCCTTCAGCCCATCGGGTCTGCGCCGACCAGAGATCCCCGCACATTAACGCTATCCTATACGCACACGGACAATTTTTCAATTTTACCCAGGCAATCGGCCTACAAAACGGTATACAAACTCTGTACAGCCAGCCCACTTGGTCAGGATCAAGCCCAATTCTCTGGCGATATACTAGGCGGCAACTCTACCGCTGCGCCACTGTGCAGCCCCGCGTGACTTTTTGAGAGTTAGATTCTGCCGCAGCCACCCTCAGGATCTTGTGTGTTAAGTTAAATCTAAAGCACTTCAGCAGATACCAGCCTAAATTGTTCAACAGTTGATTGATTCTACACTTTTAACATAGAATGAACTACTGATGTCGTTTTACAAACAAAGACACTAAACGCAGTCGTGCAGCATCTCTGGGGAACATGGATAGGTGAGGTTTAGGGTTTGGCCGGGTTTGAAGAAGGTTCACCTATCCATGTTCTACAGAGATGCTGTCTGACCCGCTGAGTAACTCCAGCACTTTGTGTCTTGTTTTGAAAACAAGCGTCTGCAGTTCCTTTGTATCCTCAACACTGCTCTTGAATTGGCGGTAAATTATCAAATTCAAACTTTTACAGTGTTTCAGTCAGTTTTACATATGTCCTTTCTTTGTGTTAGATTCAGTACTTTCAACACCATCCACGGTGCCAGTGAGAAAGCAAAATGAATCTGCTGGGGTAAGTTTTTTTAAAATATCAAACTCGTATATTTTAGAATATTTTGAAAATTAAGTTTGATGATTACACTGTTTACCAAACTACTAAGAATCACTTGGTTACGGTGGGGGGCAAACACACCCCCATCCATATAAACGGGACTGAGGTGGAGCGGGTCTCCAACTACAAATTCCTGGGGGTAAACATCTCGGAGGATCTGTCCTGGTCCCTCAACACCTCCAAGCTGATCAAAAAGGAGCAGCAGCGCCTTTACTTCCTGAGGAGGCTCAAAAAAGCCCACCTGTCCCCCCAGATCCTGACCAACTTCTACCGCTGCACCATTGAAAGCATCCTGACCACCTGCTTTACGGTATGGTACAGCAGTTGCACCGTAGCAGACAGGAAGGCACTACAACGGGTGGTGAAAACCGCCCAGTACATCATCGGTGCCCTGCTCCCTGCCTTGGATGCCCTCCACCGAAAACGGTGTCTGAGACGGGCTGGGAAGATCATCAAGGACCCCTCCCACCCTAACCATGGACTGTTTGCCCTCCTACCATCGGGGAGGCGGTACAGTAGCCTCAGGTCCCGCTCTAGCAGGATGAGGAACAGCTTCTACAATAACACCATCGCACTGCTGAACTCGGAGTCCCGCCGATAGATTCCCACATCTGTATTTATTTATCTGTATTTATCTAAACATTGCTATCACTACGTACTGACACTAAACTGCATTTCGTTGTACCCATACTTGTATCTGTGCATTGACATTAAATTTGAATTGAATTGAATTGAGTTACCAAGCAAATGCAGCATTTGTTGAATACCACTTTTTAAGTTTGATTCTAACTTTGACCTGAGGTGAAAACCTAATTCCCAGCTGTAATGAAGATGTTACAGTTTAGAGATCCGAGGTAAAGTGATGATTGTGTACATCCTTTTCTTATCTCCAGTTCCCTCTCCTCTACTTCCAGTGTGAAGAAGGGTCCCGACTCGAAACGTCACCCATCGGTTTTCTCCAGAGATGCTGCCTGACCCACTGAGTTACACCAGCAGATTGAACCCAGCTCTTAAAAGGCCTGTCCCACTTTCACAACCTAATTCACAACCTTTTTTACTCGTGGACATTTTTTTATCATGCTAGAAAAACGCTCCGACCTACTTGATGCCACGAGTACCTACGACGAGCATCACGGCCTGCTACGACCTACCTACTACCTACCTACCTACCAGAGGTCATGAATTAGGTCGTGGAAGTCGGACATATGGATTTAATGAGTCCAAGCAAAATGTTTGAGCAGCCCCGGCTTACTTCTAAACAAAATTAAACAGGTGGCGCAACGGTGGAGTTGCTGCCTTATAAAGAAAAACACCTGGGATTGATCCTGACTACAGGTGCTCTCTGTACGGAGTTTGTACATTCTCCCTATGAATGTGTGGGTTTTCTCCGGGTGCTCCGGATTCCTCCCACACTCCAAAGATGTGCAGCTTTGTAGGTTGATTGGCTTCGGTAAAGAATGCAAATTGTCCCTTGTGTGACCCTACCTAGGTCAGCGCAGACTCGGTGGGCCGAAGGGCCTGTTTCCCCGCTGTACCTCTAAACTAAACTAAAAGAATCACCTTTTTGCATGTGCCGATTCCTCACTGCGAATAAATGTTACAGGTTCCCTCTGGACAGGAGGCTTCCATAAGTCCAACTGCTAATGAGTTTGTGAGTGATGCATTTGACACATCGTTCCTAAACCAGGAAGACATCTTGAGGGGCATGGAGCAACTGGGCATGAGCAGTGGACAACCAGCTCCTGGTGACCAAGGTAGGTTTAGTTCAGTTGTCGGTTGCATGGTTCTGGAGTTTAATTGCATTTTAAAGCAGACAGTTTGAAAAAGAAAAATTGCAATTCGTATGAGGACTCTGGAATCAATTTATCTATAGCTATTGCCGAATCACTTTATTGCCCGCCCCCTCCCCTGAAGTCAGTATGATGAAGGGTCTCGACCCGAAACGTCGCCCATTCCTCCTCTCCATAGATGCTGCCTCACCCACTGAGTTACTCCAGCATTTTGCGTCTACCTTCACTTTAGTTTTAAAATGCATATTGTCTATTTGCTCAGTTATCTCTTAAATTCAATTTAAAGACTGCCAATGAAATCTAAATACTAGCAGGCAATTATTCAGATGCAATGATTGCTTAAATATTGCATTCCATTTCATTACCTCACCAATCACGCCCAAATCTTATTTGGGCACCCCCCTCTTTATTAAATACACCATTTCTCCCAGCTAAGTACAGATTTAAATTTAACATGTTCAACAACTTTTCTTCTGTCCACCCTCCCCAGAAGACTATTCTAATAAAGAGCCCTTGCTGGCTCCTTTAAATAAAATTGAGGCATTGCATATCTTCATTTAACCTCAACTTGTTTTAACTTGATAAGCAATGCTCAGCCATATGCTTGAGTGAAGTATTAAGAGTCACTCATTAATCAAAGTTGTAAGTAAATGGAGAAATGGTCTGTAGAAGAATCCCGACCCGTGACATCACTTATCCATGTTCCCCAGGGATGCTGACCCGCTGACTGGATAGCACGCAACAAAAAGCTTTTCACTGTACCTCAGCACGCGCAACAGTAAACTAAAAAAGACACACAAAGTGCTGGAGTAACTCAGCGGGTCAGCATCTCTGGAGAGAAGGACCCTTCTTCAAACATACTGTTCTGGCCATTGCTAATTCTGCAGGCAATGTTTGTTCAATATTATCTGATCCTTGTGTGGTTATTGTGTGCAAATCAGTTGCTGTGCTTCCTTCATTCCAAACGTAGCCAGACTTTGTTAACTGTATAAAAGACACAACTCAGCAAGTCAGGCAGCCTTTTTTGAGAACATGGATAGGTGACAATTGTTCCGTTCCTGATACAGAAAACAAAGAAACTCTCTTGATGTGTGGGAAGGAACTGAGATGCTGGTTTACACCATAGATGGACACAAAATGCTGGAGTAACTCAGTAGTACAGGCAGCATCTCTGGAAAGGGAATGGGTAACGTTTCTGGTCGGACCTCCGTCCTCTCCAGAGATGCTCCTTGCATTTTGTGTCTTTTTGCTCCTAGTTGGAGTTTAGTGGGTCAGTGCTGAATGGACAGGTATGAGAGTCTGTTTGTTACCTGACACCTGAGTCAATTATGAGCCCACTCACCTGAGGCGTTCCTGGCCGACCGTGTCCCACACCTGAAGTTTGATCCTACAGTCTGAAGAAGGGACTTGACTCAAAACGTCATCTAAACTCTCCTGACGTTGTTCTATGATTTCACTGTAGACCAGAACTTCATCTTGACCTGCTGGAGTGCACGCACAAATCAGTCTTATGAGCAATTTAGTTTAGTTTAGTCTGGAGATACAGAGCAGAAACAGGCCCTTCGGCCCACCAAGTCTGCGCCAACCAGCAATCCCCGCACACTTACACTATCCTACACACACTAGGGACAGTTTACAATGATACAAGCCAATTAACCTGCAAACCTGCACATCTTTAGAGTGTGGGAGGAAACCGGAGATCCCGGAGAAAACCCACGCAAGTCACGGGGAGAACGTACAAACTCCGCACAGACAGCACCCGTAGTTCGGATCAAACCCGGGTCTCCGGCGCTGTGAGGCAGCAACTCTACCGCTGCACCACCGTGCTGCCCTTGTTACCGAATAAAGATTGGAAAGGGAAAACTAACTAGCCGCTCCATAGTGTTAAGCCTGATTATAGCCATGTAACTGATTATATTTAATCTGAAAAAGGGTTCGGACCCGAAACATCACCCATTCCTTTTCTCCAGAGATGCTGCCTGACCCGTTGAGTTACTCCAGCATTCTGTGTCTATCTTCAGCATAACCACCTTCTGCAGTTCCTCCCAACACTTTTTTTTGTTGGTTTTTTTTTTGACAGTGGTTCAGACTTTATTTTACAGAGCATAGCTCTGGAAAAAAAACATGCTCTTCAAATTAAAATATAGGACAGCGTTACAGTAAGGCTGTGGTGCCGTGACAAGGCTGGACAACAACTATACACACTGCACCACAGATCCCGTGCCAAGTCCACGCGGGCAGGGGGCAGTCCATATTTAATCGTTATTTGTAAACATTTCATAGATGGTTCACATTTCTCTTCCTAGCGGACGACATCCCGGAGTGGGAGAAGGAGCTGCAGCGTGAACTGCAGGAGTTCGAGATTGTCGAAGGGAAAACAAAAGTGACCGATGCCTGGGATAAAGAAATCGAGGCATTGCTTCAAGAAGAGGATTAAAGAGCTTGCAGCGTTAAACTTGTTCTCATAACCGTGTGTAGAAAGGAACCGCAGGTGCTGCTTTTAACCCAAGATAGACACAAAACGCTGGAGTAACTCACCGGGACAGGCAGTGTCTCTGGAGAGAAGAGACCCATTCCTTCTGAAGAAGGGTCTCAACCTGAAACGTCGCCCATTCCTTCTCTCCAGAGATGCTGCCTGTCCTGCTGAGTTACTCCAGCTTTGAGTCTATCTTCTTGTACTCATAACCCATGGCTCTCACCTACCCGAGTCTCATGCCTTTGCCAAAGAGATTATGAATACTGTCAGTTTTCTTCTGTTTGTATTTTTAAACATATCTCTGCAGCACCCGTTTTATTATTGTTCTCAATGCTACATTTGTGTTTGTTGAAGACCAGGTTTTGGTATTAATTCTAAAATTAATTTTATTTTCAGTACAATATTAATTGAAAAAAAAAAAATGTTGGGAAGGATGTGTATGTGTGTTCATTTGTTTGTTGATTGAAGCTGCAGCTGCTCAGACACTTCTTCTAGGAAGCCACTTCTTCCATTGCAGTGTTGTGGTTACCTGCTCTCGCCATAAAACTGCAAAATCCCCTCTGTTCCTCTTCACCGCTAATACGTAGGATTGGCGCCAGGTACTGGCTTGTAGTGTGTTTCATCGCCAAAGTAAGGCGCAGAGTATGCCAAGCTATAAAATCCCATGGGACTAAAATAGGGTTTGCAGAGTTAGTCAATACTCACGAGTTAGGAGAGCCTTTCTGCAGTTGTGTTAAAACTTTCAGGGACAGCTAATTGACAGCTGGTTTGTTCACTTCATGTGTTAGACAAATGTGTGTCAGCAAAACGGGAAAGAAATGACTGCAATATGGGGAAAGTACCGATAATCCAGATAGCGTTCCAAAGTACCGGAGTAACTCAGCGGGTCAGGCAAACATCTCTGGAGGACTTGGGTAGGTGGCGGTTTAGGTCTGGACCCTTCTACAAACTGAAGGGGCGTCCCGACCCAAAAGAGCTCTTTTCCATGTTCCCCAGAGTTACTCGAGCACTTTATTTTTTGTAAACCAGACTCTGCAGTTCCTTGTTTCTAAAATCCAGATAGCCTTGGTTTGAACCATTTAATAACACACCGACAAGCCTCCAGAAAAAGCCTTTTAAAAGAACCTACCCTGTTCCCACCTCCCCTTCCCCCTACCCCCTCCCCCCTCCCCCCTCCCCACCTCCCCCAGAAACAATCACGAGCTCTGAACAAATTGTGCAGTATTTGCAGATAAGCTTTATAAAACATTTTAGAAACTATACCTGGCTTCCCAGTAGCAAAGGCTTAGATTAGCCTGCAATATGTGCCATCTGTCTAGAATCCTAAAATGCTGAAAGATTTTCGTTATTTAATATGTGTTGAGTTAGTTTGCTAATGTGCTCGGGACTATTATACTGCGGTGAAACTGAAATAGCCGATTATTCTTTCTTGAGTTTAAAGAAAATGTTCTATGATTATAGGAGTGGTGTAAATGTATTTGGTTGAATTTAATTGGTTGCTTTTCTGTTAATGCCTTATATACATCTATTGTGTTTATGGTTATATTTGCAATTTTATTTGTGTAAATTCCTTCATCCAAATATTCACAGTGGAGTTGACCAGTAACAACAAGCAAACGTGGGAAGTAATCCTACCAGGATACCTGTCAGTAACTGGTTTTATCTGCATTGATAAGGGTTGCAGTGTTGTGAGTGCGTTATGTGATGGCGAGAAAAATATAAGAAAGTTCTTTTTTTAAAGACAAACTTAAATGCCTACTATATTTAGAAAACTTTTTTGCACTTTTTTTGTTTACGTGGAGTATCTTTCAAATTGTAACAGGAGGGAGATGTACTTGCAGTTTTTAAACGAACAAACCAATGGTCATTGTATGATGCAAGTAAAGAGTCATAATTAATGTCACAACATTCAATAAAAAATATATTTGAGCGTTGGATTTATGAAATTGTGCTTCAGAAATGGTATGAATCCAACAGGTTGAATTCAGAGTTGATGGTATTCTTCTGCAAACAAGAACAATGTTTTAACAAATTAAGCGCTCAGTGCTGGAAGAAAACATGAAATGTAAACACTTAAATGTAAAGCAGTCCAGCTTTGGAATACAACTTCCTGACAACTTCTTCGTAAATTTTTGCTGCACCCATTTCGGCTTAACAACATCTTTCCAAAAACAGGGTGACCAAAACCGAACACAATATTCTAAATACAACTGCAGGAAGTATTTAAAATAAATTTTTTAAAAATGACACAAAGTGCTGGAGTAACTCAGCGAGTCAGGCAGCATCTCTGGGGAACATGGACAGGTGATGTTTTGAATGGGGAAGAAGGCCGCCTATCCATGTTCTCCAGAGATGCTGCCTGTACACATCGAAGAATGGTTGACACAAAATGCTGGAGTGACTCAGCGGGACAGGCAGCATCTCTGGAGAGAAGGAATGGGTGACGTTTCGGGTGGAGTACCTTCTTTAGACCCAAACTACTTCAGGTCTCTTCAGATGTCTTCCACTCTCACCCATTCCTTCTCTCCAGAGATGCTGCCTGTCCCGCCGAGTTACTCCAGTATTTTGTGTCTATCTTCGGTGTAAACCAGCACCTGCAGTTCCTTCCTATCAAAGAATGGTTACTTGAGCAAGGAAACTGAAGACACATTGGGTTCATTGAAGGAACAATTATCACCATTAGAAACAACTAACTGGAAATAATATAAAACATTTCAAGGTATGGATTCCTCCTCGTTTAGTTTAGAAACACAGCGCGGAACAGACCCTTCGGCCCACCTGGTCTGCGCCGACCAGCGATCCCCGCACATTAACACTATCCTCCACCCACTAGGGCCAATTTTTACATTTACCAAGCCAATTAACCTACAAGCCTGCACGTCTTTGGAGTGTGGGAGAAAACCGAAGATCTCAGAGAAAACCCACGCGGGTCACGAGTAGAACGAACAAACTCTGTACAGACAGCACCCGTAGTCGGGATCGAACCCGGGTCTCTGGTGCTGCATTCGCTGTGAGGCAGCAACTCTACCGATGCGCCACCATATCATTTAAACAGAATGCCCAACTGGGTAGTATTTCTTCAAGACACAGTATGTTTAACTAGATTTTCAGATAGAAGCATTTCTGAGCCAAAATTAGGATTTCATAAGTAAGTCTGAAAATAAATCAAGATCATAATCCAGACCTAAGGAATGACCTTTTTATTGCCATTCAAATGCATCAAGTTTTCTCACTGTATTTAACATGGGATATTTTAATGTGCGAAAATGTTATACCAAAGATATATTCCGATCTTATGGTGTATAATTAGGGTGAATGCAGTGTATTCCTAGGGTAGGGAAATCAAGAACGTCTTCTACTTATCGAGTCCATACACAAGATTAGAAGTTGGTCAGCCAGAGCTGAACACACTTCTCGGCGTCCGCACACAATGGTGTCCGTCTTGCGCTTCTTGTGCGTGGAAACAGGGCCGTGGCGTGAACGCTCTTTCCTTGATCCCCATCAAGAACTAAAAGACACAGGTTGAAGGTTAGAAGGGAAAGAGTTAATAGGAACCAGTGTCAACATTGTCACACAGAGAGCGGGTGGGTATGTGGAGCTGATAGAGGAAGTAGTTGGGGACAGGTGCAACAGCAGCATTTAAAAGACATTTGAATAGGTAAATAGACAGGAAAGATTTAGCAGGATATGAGACTAGTTTAAATGTGGTTCTTTGGTCAGCATAGACGTACGTGATGGGCTGAAGGGCATATTTCCATCCTTTGTGATTGTATGACTCAATATCCCTGTTCAGTTAAAGAAGGTGGTGACATGGAACTGCAGGCGCTGGAATCTTGAGCAAAACAGAAAGTGCTGGAGTAACTCAGCTGGTCAGGCAGCATCTGTGGAGGGAATGGGCATTTGACTTTTCAGGTCAGGACCCTTCTTCAGACTGCATGAAGGATCCTGACCCAAAACATTGTCTGTCAATTCCCTTCACAGATGCTCCACCACCCTCTGAGTTCCTCCAGCACTTTGTGCTTCGTTAAAAAAGATTTATGTTACGGAATTCTTGAACACAGTCACAGTGAAATTGTTAATCCTTAAATCACAACAAGCCTGTCTATCACTCCTTGTTATCGACCTGCCACAATACTTTCAAGACAAGATGCTGTCTCTGTAAGGTCACCCAAAACGAGTATGACTGTCCTTTTTAGGATGCCTGTGCATGCCTTTGTTTAACGTGGGGAGCAGTGATGGAAATGTGGGAGGTACGAAGGGACACGGCATTCCCCTACTTTTCAGTTTCCAGTTTATGTCCAATTTCTGTACTAGAAGGGAGTCAGGGTTGTTAAATATACAGATTTATTTTCAAAATGACCATGGATAACCGTTAGAATGAGTCACCGCTGCACCGGCCATGAGACGAAAATGATTTGTTAACTGCCACTGTTAGCACTTGTTAACAGCCAGTAGTTAACACATAGTTATACAATGTGTCATCAATACATCGATCCACATTCCTCAGTAAATGTAATTGTGTTTTGACCAAGTTTTAATGATGCCACGTTCCTTTGAATAAAATTCACAGTTTGAATAAACTTAAAACTCATTGTCATTGAGGGCTCCTGACCGCGAGTACGGGCTTCTTCCTAGTGTGCAGGTAAAGTCATTCACCCACGTTATTTTATTATTCTCTTGCTCTCTCTCCTCTCTCCATCCCTCATTCTCTCTCCCCCTCTCGCTGTGTCTCTGCCTTTCGCTCTCTCCCTCCCTCGCTCTCTCGCCCGCACTCTCTCTCCCGGTCCCCATCTCGTCTCTCTCACACACTCCCTCTCGCCTTGGCATTCCCGGAATCGTTTGGCGTTTGGCGGGGCGGCTGCATCTGCAGTTTCCTTTTTCTGGGGGTGGGGGTGGGGAACCCTGGCCCGTGGCGGCTTCTGGTCCGTTCCCTCTGTGGGTGCCGCCTGGCCCGCTGAGTTCCTCCAGCACTCTGTGTTGTTTGTTTGGCTCTGGAATGAAGGTGGACTGGGATGGCTCAGCGGGACGGGCAGCGGCTCTGGGGAGTGGGTGGCGTTTTGGGTCGAGACCCTTCTTCAGACAATCACAAGTACTCTCACCGACGAGACTTCAGTTCAGTCTGAAGAAGGGTCTTCTCTCCAGAGTCGCTGTCTGTCCCGCTGAGTTACTCCAGCTTTATGTCTATCTTCAATTTCAAGAGTTAAATAAAAAACACAGAGTGCTGGAGGAACTCAGCGGGCTAGGCGGCATCTGTGGAGGGAATGGATTAGGAGTTGTTTTGGGCCAGGGTTCTTCTTCAATAGGAAGGAACTGTAGATCAAAGATACTAGAGCGGATACTGTGTCTTTGCTGCAGATCAGGCATGATATTCTTCCGATTTAAATCGGAATTCTGATTTTATTGTTTTCCTATTAGTCAATTTTTTGTGCCCAATTATTTGGCGGCCAATCAGCCACTGTCTCTAAAGGGGTTGCGTCCAATCACCGACCAGCTTCCCTTAAAATTCCCGAATAATCAGCCGCCATCTCCAAGGGCATTGCGTCCAATCACATAATGTGCTGGTCACTCGGCGGCCAATCAGACACAGTCTCCAAGGGGTGTTGTGACCAATCACCGACCAGCTTCCCTCACCGAAGCAGACGATGGCTGCAGCCAACACAGAGACTGAGAGAGAGAGAGATGCAAGAAAGCAGCTATGACATATAATACACAATAAATTGTATTACAAATACACAATAAACAAGTCATGCATTCTTTAACTCTTACATGGGTATGACCGCACTTAAAAAGTTCCCCCCCCCCCCTTCCTTCCCAACCTCAGCCTCAAGGACCTTAACATGCCCCTAGTTCCTAAAACCCATTTCCATCACTGGTGGGGAGACTGGTGCACAGACAGCCACCCCACGGTCCTTGACAGGCCTGGGTCAGGATCCAGTGGCATGGAGTCCAAGACGACCGGAGACCCTTTTCTGCTGCAGCCTTCATCCGCCTTCCCAG
Source organism: Okamejei kenojei (assembly GCA_035221665.1). Classification (NCBI taxonomy): domain Eukaryota; kingdom Metazoa; phylum Chordata; class Chondrichthyes; order Rajiformes; family Rajidae; genus Okamejei; species Okamejei kenojei. The sequence continues at coordinate 2,923,057 of CM069157.1, forward strand.
CCGCTGTGACGCTCCACTAAGGTCAGCCATCGTCCTCCGCCTGTTCCACCATTGAGGTCTTGGTTCATTGCTCTTTGTCAAGGACCTCCCCCTCGACCTTACCGCCATGGGTGACCCTACCAGGATCATCTCCGTTCTAAATGGTCTCTCCCCCCCCCCCCACCCCATTCTCCTGCCTTCTGCCAGTAACCCCATACTAATCAAGAATCTATCTCTGCCTTCAAAATATCCACGGACTTGGCCTCCACAGCCTTCTGTGGCAAAGAATTCCACAGATTCACCACCCTCTGACTAAAGAAATTCCTCCTCTCCAGAGATGCTGCCTGTCCCTCTGAGTTACTCCAGCATGTTTTGTCTTTCTTCTTTGAAATTATTTTTCAACAGGTACATGGGGGGGGGGGGGGGGGGGGGGGGTATATATGGGGACATTTTTTTAGCACAATTAGAGTGTAGTTTGGGAGCAGTGTAATAAATGAATAATAATTCTATAATATGTTGTGTCATTTTAATTCTATAATGTGTTGTGTCATTTTTATTTTTTTTAATTTTGGAATATTCGGAAAATTATTTTTTCTTTGTGAAGCAAGTTGATTTAAATGTGTTATATAAATAAAATTTACTTACTAGTAAGATAACAGTCTAACCAGTCTGAAGAAGGGTTTCGGCCCGAAACGTTGCCTATCCCCTTCGCTCCATAGATGCTGCTGCACCCGCTGAGTTTCTCCAGCACTTTGTGTGTAAACCCTCGATTTTCCAGCATCTGCAGTTCCTTCTTTAACGCAGATATCAGTCTCAACCTGCCCTACACGTGGGTCTGGGTAGCCGGAGGCTATCACACGGTACAAGGAAATGACTGCGCCAATGTGAGAACAGGCACGGACATCTGCGCTTCCGTGACGGGGAGAAGTTTGCCCCCAACTTTGGGAAGAAAAGTTAGTTTGTGGGGACGCCGTTGCGGGGGGAGAGGCGGGGGGGAGAGTGGGGAGGCGAGGTGAGCCACGATGGAGGAGGTCTGGCAGTATCAGTTCCGCATTATACTGCTGGGCGACTCCACCGTGGGCAAGTCCTCGCTGCTCAAGTGCTTTACCGGCGGCACCTTCACCGAGCTACAGGATCCCACCGTGGGGGTGGATTTCTACGCCCGCCTGCTGGAAGTGGAGCCTGGTTGTCGGATCAAACTTCAGCTGTGGGACACGGCGGGCCAGGAGCGCTTCAGGTGAGTGTGGCCTCATCGTCGAAGGTGATAGACACAAAGCCAGTGCAGGAATTTACTCAACTCAGCTGGAATTACGGAGGTGCTGCCCGTCCCGTTGAGTTACTCCAGCATTTTGTGCCTAACCACAAATAATCTTGTGTAAGAAACATAGAAAACTAGGTGCAGGAGCAGGCCATTCGGCCCTTCGAGCCTGCACCGCCATTCAATATGATCATGGCTGATCATCCAACTCAGTATCCTGTACCTGCCTTCTCTCCATACCCCCTGATCCCTTTAGCCACAAGGGCCACATCTAACTCCCTCTTAAATATAGCCAATGAACTGGCCTCAACTACCTTCTGTGGCAGAGAATTCCACAGATTCACCACTCTCTGTGTGAAAAATGTTGTTCTCATCTTGGTCCTAAAAGACTTCCCCCTTGTCCTTAAACTGTGTGACCCCTTGTTCTGGACCACCCCAACATCGGGAACTACATCGGAAACAGGAAGGAACTGCAGATGCTGGTTTACACCGAATAAAGAAAGACACAAAATGTTGGAGTAACTCGGCCGGACAGGCAGCATCTCTGGAGAGGACGAATGGATGAGCCCTTCTTAAGACTGAGAGTCAGTGGAGAGGGAAACGAGAGATGTAGGCCAGATATACTGTAGGTATAAACCAGCATCTGCAGTTCCTTCCTGCGCAGTTGATTATTTACTCGGATGTCAAAGTAATAAGCAAACTCCCCCACCCGCCCATTCACCGCAGACCCACCAAACCAGGGTGACGAGTAGAAACAAGAAACTGCAGGTGCTGGTTTACAACACAAGACGCAAAGTGCTGGGGTTATACGTAAGAACAAGGTACTGCTGGTGTTGGTTTACAAAAAAAAACACACACACAAAATGCTGGAGCAACTCACAGAAACAAGGATCTGCAGATGCTGGTTTGCAAAAAAGACACACAATAGACAATAGAGTATAGACAATAGGTGCAGGAGGAGGCCATTCGGCCCTTCGAGCCAGCACCACCATTCAATGTGATCATGGCTGATCATCCCCAATCAGTACCCCGTTCCTGCCTTCTCCCCATATCCCTTAACTCCGCTATCCCTAAGAGCTCTATCTAACTCTCTCTTGAAAGCATCCAGAGAACCGGCCTCCACCGCCCTCTGAGGCAGAGAGTGCTGGGGTAACGGGTGGGAACAAGGACCTGCAGGCGATGGAGTAACTCAGCAGGTAAGGCAGCACCACTGGAGAATGTAGATAGGTGATATTTCAGGTCGGGATCCTTCAGATTGAGTGTGGACATCCATTGGTTGCATTAAAGACTTAGAGCTTTGTTACACTAGAATCATCGAGTCATACTGCAAGGAAACAGGCCATTCGGCCCAATGTGTCCTATGCTAACCAAAATGCACCAATCTACACTAGTCCCACTCCCACCTGCCCGCAGTTTGGTCCATGTTCCCTCTAAACGTTTCCTATCCATCTACCTGTCCAGATGACTTTAAAGTGCAGTTTTAGTACCTGCCTCGACGACCTCCTCTGGCAGCTTGAGACATATACCTCCCACTCAAAAGTTACTTGGGCCAAAGGGCCTGTTTCCACACTGTATGACTCAAAAGAAACATAGAAAATAGGTGCAGGAGTAGGCCATTCTGCCCTTTGAGCCAGCACCGCCATTCAATATGATCATGGCTGATCATCCAGAAACAGTACCCCGTTCCTGCCTTCTCCCCATATCCCCTGATTCCGTTAGCCCTAAGAGCTATATCCAACCCTCTCTTGAAAACATCCAGTGAATTGACCTCCACTGCCTTCTGTGGCAGAGAATTCCACAGAACTCTCTGGGTGAAAAGGTTTTTCCTCATCTCAGTCCAAACTGGCCTACCCTTATTCTTAAACTGTGAGCCCTGGTTCTGGACTCCCCCAACATGGGGAACATTGTTCCTGCATTAACACTGACTTAATATGATGTGGACTGCAGGGACACGTTGTGGGAAGTGCATCAGTGTGTTGCGTTTCCCCTTTAAGAAGTTAGTTTGTTTTGGTGGGGTGGGTTTATGATTACTGCAGTTTCCTCATTCTGGCTCCATGAAGTCACCGAACCACAGGGTAGAGCCCGGCCCATAACACGCCTGGCAGCGAACAGTCTGTGTGTTTACCAGCCTGCAGTTCTCATTGTTACAAAGCCTCCCTTTCACTAAAGAAGGGTCCCGACCCGAACCGTTGCCTATCCACGTTCTTCAGAGATGCAGCCTGACCCGCTTGGTTATTCCAGCACTTTGGGTCTTTTTTTGTAAACCAGCATTGAGTCATACAGCATGGAAACAGACCCCACAGCACGATGGCATAGTGGTAGAGTTGCTGCCTCACAGCGCCAGAGACCCGGGTTCGATCCTCACCACGAGCGCTGTCTGTACGGAGTTTGCACGTTCTCCCCGTGGACCCGCGTGGGTTTTCTCCGGGTGCTCCCGTTTCCTCCCACACCCCAAAGACGTGCAGGTTTGTAGGTTAATTGGCTGCTGTAAAGGATAGAGCTATTGTACGGGTAATTGCTGGTCAGTGCGGACTCGATGGGCTGAAGGGTCTGTTTTAACGGTGCATCTCTAAACTAAACTAAATTTTCATTTTAACTGTGATGAAGTGTAAATAAACAATAGTTGACGTGGCCTCTGTTCAGTTTAGTTCATTATCATGTGTACTGAGGTACAGTGAAAAGCTTTTTTGTTGCATGCCATCCAGTCATCGAAAAGATTACACATGATTACAATTGATCCGTCCACTGTGTACAGATACAGGATAAAGGGAATACCATTTAGTGGAGTTGCTTCCAAACAGTGCTGGAGACCCGGGTTTGATCCCGACCACGGGTGCTGTCTGTACGGAGTTTTACGTTCTCCCCGTGACCTGCGTGGGTTTTCTCCGGATGCTCTGGTTTCCTCCCACACTCCAGAGAAGTACAGGTTTGTAGGCTGATCGGTTTGGTAAAATTGTAAATTATCCCTGGTGTGTTGGGTAGTGTTACTGTATGGGGTCATCACTGGTCGGTGGGCCAAAGGGCCTCTTTCCGTGCCGTACCTCTAAACTAAACAAAGCAAGATAACGTCCGGTGACAATTGAAGAACCAGTTTCTGTGCTGTATCTCGAACCTAAACGAAACCCACTGATCCAAGCAATACGTCTATGACACTATCTTCAATAAAGGGAGGCTAGGAGGAACAAAATAAGGGGGATAAAATCTTATCATTTGGCACAGACTTTGAAGGGCCTGTTCAGGGGGCGCGCTGCCAGGGGTGGTGGTGAAGGTAGAGATAGTGGTTTAGATAAGTTTAACTTTGTTCAGAGATAAAGCATGGAAACAGGCCCTTCCACTCACAGAGTCCGCGCCGACCAGCGATCCCCGCACAATATCCTACGCACTAGGGGCATTTACAATTATAACCAGCCAATTAACCTACATACCTGTGCGTCTTTGGAGTGTTGGAGCAATCTGGAGGCCACGCAGGTCACGGGGAGAACGCACAAAGTCCGCACAGACAGCACCCGTAGTCAGGATCGAACCCGGGTCTCTGGCGCCGTGAGGCAACAGCTCTACCCGCTGCGCCGTGCTGAGGGGAGGGGAGAAGAGGGAGTGACCAGGGTGCGGTCAAAAGCTGCTGGCCTTGCCAAGACAGCGTGAGGAGTAGATGCGGTCAATGGAAGGGAGGTTGGGTGACGGTCTGAGCTGCGTCCACAATTCTCTGCAATTTCTTGCACGGAGCTGTTCCCAAACCAAGCTGTGATGCATCCCGATAAAATGCTTTCTATGGTGCATCTGTAGTAATTGGTGAGAGTTGTTGGCGACGTGCCGAACTCCTCAACCGTCTGAGGAAGTATCTTCTGGCGTCTTATCTTCCGACTAAACCCTGGTTGTGTTTCAGGTCGATCACCCGCTCCTACTTCCGCAACTCCGTCGGGGGTCTGCTGCTGTTTGACGTGACCAACCGGCACTCGTTTGAGAACATCAGGGAGTGGCTGAAGGAGGTGGACACACACGTGTTCCCCAACAAGACCATCTTCGTGCTGGTGGGCCACAAGAGCGACCTGGTGCAGGAGCGGCAGGTGACGCGCGGCGAGGCTGAAGCTCTGGCCGCCGCCCTGGGACTGGATTACCTGGAGACCTCGGCCAAGAGCAACAGCAACGTGGAGGAGGCCTTCATGAAGCTGACCGGCAGCATCTACCAGTCGATGAAGGCGGGCGAGATCGCGCTGGAGGATGGCTGGGACGGGGTCAAACGCGGATTCAACCCGACCGCCACGGACCGGGCGAAGGAAGAAAAGCAGAGTGACTGCAGCTGCTGACTTGAATGGCGGAGTAGACCTGATGGGCCAAATGGCCTAATTCTGCTCCTATAACTTATAAACATGAACTTTCAGACTGAACCTTCTGTAGGGTTCAGGGCCCAACCAAAACATCACTTATCCAAGTCCTCCACAGATGCTCTCTGACCAGCTGGGTTACTCCAGCACTTTGTGTCCTTAAATATAAATCAGTCACTAGTAACATGTGTGACTTCATCGACAATAATCTGTACAGCAAGTTTGGTTTAGTTTAGTTCAGAGAGACAATGTGGTTCTGAAACAGCCGCTTCAGGCCACCGATTACGCTCCGACCAGCGATCCTCGCACGCGAGTTCTATCCTACATATTAGGGACAATTTACAGAAGTCAATTAATCTGCAAACCTGCGGGTCTTTGGGATGTGGGAGGAAACCGGGAGCACCCGGAGAAATCCCACACAGTCACAGGGAGACCGTGTGGGATTTGGCAGCGCGTGCTCCCGGCCCCTCCCCGCCCCATCTTTGTGAGCCGGGGGCACCTCCTGCAGCTGACCGTGAAGATTACCCTCCTCGCGGCCCTTGCTCCTCGCGGCCGTGGCTCCAGCGGCTCCCTCTCGTGGTCTGCCGAGACTTCGGCTCCTCTGTTTTTGCCATATGTTTTTATGAGCTTCACTTTGACAATTTTAACTATCTATTTAGAATATAGACAGCGCAGCAACTTTGGGCCCTTTGGGCCACAAGTTATTACAGTTATTAAGTTATTACATCGGATGGAAGCTGCCAAACAAACCTTGTTGTACCTCTTTGCAATGACAATAAAACATATTATTATTAATATTATTATTATTATAAGTTCTGTGCCGAACATGATACAAAGACTAACACATCTGCCTGCATATAATCCATATCCTTATCATTTTTTTCCCCATCATTTCCATCACTTCACATCATTTTTTTCAGTTTAGTTTAGAGATACAGCGTGGAAACAGACCCACCGTGTCCGCCCCGACCAGCGAACCCTGCACATTTAACAGTATCGTACACACTCCAGAAACAACATTTTACTTTTATGCCAAGCCTATAGACCTGTACGTCTTTGGAGTGTGGAGGTAAACCAAAGATCTCAGAGAAAATCCTCGCTGGTCACGGGGAGAAGGTACAAACTCCGTACAGACAAGCGCCCGTAGTCGGGATCGAACCCGGGTCTCTGGCGCTGTGAGGCAGCGACTCTCCCGCTGAGCCACCGCGCTGCCCTCTTGTTCTTCAAATAAAAACTCCAGAGAGTTGAAGGGAGTTTGTTATTGTTTCCAAGAAAGCTAAATTGACAAAACACTCTGGTTTTGTGAATAATTTCCTCTATTTGTTTATGTCGCTGATGGGATTAGTCATTAGACATGTTCAAGAGAGCCGCAGTAACTGACGCCCAACTATTTGGGTGGAAGCAGATCTACAATCACACCTCACTTTTAAATCCCTACTCCTACAGATCTGTACATTGTTAACGGCTCGATTGTAATCATGGACTGTCTTTCCGCTGACTGGTTCGCGCGCAACAAAAGCTTTTCACTGGACCTCAGTACACGCGACAATGAACTAAACTGAACTAAACTGTGACTGCTGGTTTACACCAAAGACAGACACAAAAAGGCTGGAGTAACTCAGCGGGTCAGACAGCATCTCTGGAGAAAGGTTTAGTTTATTGTCACGTGTATTGAGGTACAGTGAAAAGCTTTTGTTGCGTACTATCCAGTCAGCGGAAAGACAATACACGATTACAATCGAGTCATTTACAGTGTGTAGATACATGAGAAGGGAATAACGTTTAGTGCAAGGTGAAACCAGTCAGGTCCGATTAAAGATAGTCCAAGGGTCACCAGTGAGGTAGATAGTAGTTCAGCACTGCTCTGGGGTGGGAGATCGCAACCTTCACGTGGTCCGCCCCGTTTCGACTAATGCAATCGACTCGACGTGCACAAACGGTAGATCAAATAGAACAAGTTGTCCAACAACTTTAGGCTGTGCACGCCACACGAAAGAGGAAGAAGCACTGCTCTCTGGTTGTGGTAGGATGGTTTAGTTGCCTGATAACAGCTGGGAAGAATCTGTCCCTGAATCTGGAGGTGTGCGTTTTCACACCTCTTGCCGGATGGGAGCAGGGAGAAGAGGGAGTGACTCATCCTTGATTATGCTGCTCTGGAGAGAGCCAGAGGCATCATCTCTGGAGACAAGGAATGGGTGACGAATTGGATGGAAACTCTTTGTTCAGACTGAGTGGCAGGGGAGAGGGAATCTAGTGATATGAAAAGGTACAGAATAAATCAGAGCTTGTAAACTGTGATCCTGTTATTCAACAATGAGGTGAGATTATATTAAAGTTTATCTGAGCATTAACAATAGGGATAATGATTTGCAAGGACTTTGTGAGCTTTTATGCTCCTTAGGCCATTTGGAAAGGGACATGTTTTTACTTAAAAATATCAGTTAACAAGTTATTCTGGTAAAATTGGTTATTCTGTTAAATGTCACTGAAGATAGACACAAAGTGTTGGTGTAACGCAACGGGTCAGGCAGCATCTCTGGAGAAAAACAATGGCCGTTTAGTTTAGTTTAGAGATACAGCATGGAACAGGGCCTTCAGCCCACCGAGTCCGTGCCGACCAGCGATCCCCACACATTAACACTATCCCACACACTCTAGGGTCAATTTTTCAATTATACCTGTACATCTTTAGAGTGTGGGATGAAACTGGAGCACCCGGAGAAAACCCACGCAGGTCACAGGGAGAACGTACAAACTCCGTACAGACAGCGCCCGTAATCAGGATCGAACCCGGGTCTCTGGCGCTGTGAGGCAGCAACTCCACTGCGCCGCTGGGACCCTTCTTCAGACTGTAAATGAATATTTGGTAGAATGAACAATGACATCGGTTTATGGAAAATAACACCTCCACGAGATCACCTCCTCAGCCTCCTGCACACCACAGACTGCAAGACATTGCAGAGGGTATTAAATGCGGCCTAGTCCATCACACAAAGCAGTCTGGTCAATATTGACTCCATCTACACCGTGGTTCCTTGGGAAAGCAACCAGCATAATCCAGGACCACTCACACCCCAGTCACTCTCTCTCTTCCCACCTCTCCTTCCCATTTCGCTGAACACCTCCGCTCAGTCCTGCCTAAACCTACCTGATCCCCCCCTCCCATTCCCACACTGACTTCTCAGTCCTGGGCCTCCTCCACTGTCAGAGCGAGGCCCAGCGCAAATTGGAGGAACAGCACCTCATATTTGCTTGGGCAGCTTACACCCCAGCGGTATGAACACTGACTTCTCTAGGGTAGACACTCAGCGACAACCAGTGATGGTGATTGTACATCAAGATACAGATGCAGCGTCTATGGGGGGAAGGAATTGGCGACGTTTCGGGGAGTCTGAAGAAGGGTCTCGACCCGAAACATCGGCAATTCCTTCTCTCCATAGATGTTGCCTCACCAGCTGAGTTTCTCCAGCATTTTGTGTCTACCTTCGATTTTACCAGCATCTGCAGTTTTTTTCTTAAACATTGACCTCTAAAGTCAAGTGACCCTTGCTTTCCCTCTCTCTCTCCATCCCTCCCCCTTATTCGACCAGTCTTATTGTCTCCGACTACATGTTATCTCTGTTTAAGAAGGAACTGCAGACGCTGGAAAATCGAAGGTAGACAAAAGTGCTGGAGAAACTCAGCGGGTGCAGCAGAAGGAAGCGAAGGAAATAGACAACGTTTTGGGCCGAAACCCTTCTTCAGACTGATGTGGGGTTGGGGGGGTTGGGGGGGGGGGGGGGGGGGGGCAGAAGAAAGGAAAAAGGAAGAGGAGGAGCCCGGGGGCTGAGGGAGAGCTGAGATGGGGAGGAGACAGCAAGGGCTGTTTGCTTTGTTGTCACCTGCTCCCAGCTGATCTGTTCTACATTATCCTTGATCACCATTCCCTTTGTCCAATTTTCGCACCCTACACTTCCTTATCAACGTCTCTCCCTCTCCCCTGACATCAGTCTGGAGAAGGGTGTCGACCCGAAACGTCACCCAGTCCCTCTCTCCAGAGATGCTGCCTGTCCCGCTGAGTTACTCCAGCATTTTGTGTCTAGCGTTTTAAAAACCAGCGTCTGCAGTTCCTTCCTACACACAAGATACAACAATCCCTGCACGGTGGCGCCGCGGCAGGGTTGCTGCCTTTAGAGCCTCAGAGACCCGGGTTCGATCCTGACTGCGGGTGCTTGTCTGAAGACTCGACTCGACAAAACCCTGGGTCTATGTGGGAAGATGCTCGTTCAGTCATTTAAAATTAAACTGATAGCCACGAGACCCACTAAAATAAAAGACCAGCCCTCCAAGCTTAACTGTTTGAGAAGGAACTGCAGATGCTGGAAAATCGAAGGTGGACAAAAGTGCTGGAGAAACTCAGCGGGTGCGGCAGCATCTAGGGAGCGAAGGAAATAGGCAACGTTTCGGGCCGAAACCCTTAAGGAAATAGGCTACGTTTCGGGCCGAAACCCTGAAGGAAATAGGCAACCTATTTCCTTCGCTCCATAGATGCTGCTGCACCCGCTGAGTTTCTCCAGCATTTTTGTCCACCTTCGATTTTCCAGCATCTGCAGTGACCTGCAGTTACCTCCAAGCTTAACTAATCAGTGATAAAAGAGGACAAAAAAGCTGGAGTAACTCAGTGGGTCACGAAGGCAGCATCTCTGGAGAGACCCTTCTTGGGTGATATTTGCCCCCCTGGAAATGAAATTCCATTCACATTGCATCCAATCACCTTTTTCTCCTATGATGGAGTTCCTTTGGAAAGTTTGCAGTGATTGAGTTCAGTAGCAAGTCATTGGTTAATCTCCCCACCACCACCAGCAGCAGCAGTAGCTGCTGCAATCTCTGTGTTAAATGGGCAAGCTGAGTGGAGTCTTGTTTCAAATGAGTTCCTCCGGAGGACGCTGGCTGGCTGGCTGGCAGCTCTGTGTTTCGTCTCGTCGTTATGGGCCAGGCGCTGCCCACTCTAGGCGCAGTTTCCAAACTCAGAACCAAGCGAACAAACTTGGAGAAGGTGATTTGTCAATTCCGGGTGATTCTGGTGGGCGAGTCGGGAGTGGGCAAGACTTCCATTGTGCATCGCCTGACAGAGGGGACCTTTAACGAGGAGCTGCAGAAAACCATTGGCGTGGATTACTACATCCACATGCTGGAGACGCCGGCGATCTACCGAGTCAAGCTTCAAGTGTGGGACACGGCGGGCGAAAAAGAACTCGGGTTTGTTTCCCTCCTATTCCACCCGTTCCTTCTCTCCAGAGACGCTGCCTGTCCCGCTGAGTTACTCCAGCATTTTGTGTTCCTTGGTCCTCCAAAATATTCCAAATGGAATTTAAACTGGAGGTGGAATTTAAACTGGAGGTTTCTCTTTGCTTTGAAACCAGGCATCTGCAGCCCCCCCTCCTGCAACGGTGTGTTTGTAGGTTTCATTGAAGTGAGGAGGAATCTTAGAAAAATGATCTTGGTAGAAATGGTCTTAAATGTTTTGAGGGGGGGGGGGGGGTCACAAAGTGTTGGTGTAACTCAGCGGGACAGGCAGATTCTATGGCAAAAAAAAAAAAATCCCTTCAATAGAATTCCAAATTTCTTGGAGTTTGATAGTGTTTCCTGAAATTTTCAAAAATGCTTCCTGCCTGCCATTTATCGTTGTTTTTTTTTGTGGGCACACGTTGAAAACACAAAGAACAAGACAAAACAGAAGGTAGACAAAATTGCTGGATGCTGCCTTCGTGACCCACCGAGTTGCTCCAGCTTTTTTGTCCTCTTTTATCACCGATTAGTTAAGCTTGGAGGTAACTGCAGGTAACTGCAGATGCTGGAAAATGGAAGGTGGACAAAAATGCTGGAGAAACTCAGTGGGTGTGGCAGCATCCATGGAGCGAAGGAAATAGGTAACGTTTCGGGCCGAAACCCTTAAGGGTTTCGGCCCGAAACGTTGCCTATTTCCTTAAGGGTTTCGGGCACGAAACGTTGCCTATTTCCTTCGCTCCATAGATGCTGCCACACCCACTGAGTTTCTCCAGCATTTTTGTCTACCTTCCATTTTCCAGCATCTGCAGTTCCTTCTTGAACAAGGTAAAACAGATCTATGCAACACACTGTATCTGCCTGCTTCTGTTGCTCACTTGTACACAGTTTTATGCAGCTTTCGTTGGCTTAGTTTTTTCAACCTGCTCTCATGTGTCTCAGTCTCTGCTCCCCCCATCCCTCTCCCCCCATCCGTCTGCCCCCCCCCAGCCCCCCCCCCCTGCCCCACTCCCCTCCCCCTCTCCCTCCTGCTCTCCCTCCCGCTTCTCTCCCTCCCGCCTTTCGGCCCCTTGAGCCCACTCACTCGCCAATCCCACCGCCCACTGGTAACTTTTCACCACTAGGCTTATCCAGAATTCTACCACTGCCTGAAAAATAATCAAAGGCTCAACTGCCACTGAGAAAGAGAATTCCAAAGACTTAATGTTGTATTCGATCATTTTTCCAAACCGTCTGTGACCCATAGCGCTGTGGCCGACAGCTCTTTGTTTAAATTCCCCGCGTTGAACTGACAGCGCTCGGTTTAAACCTTTGAGCGCCAAACCGGCAGTGCGGTATGTATTAACTTTACACCCCTTCGTGGGCTAGATGCGGAAATTTCCCTAAAATTGCTCGAAGACAACCAGAATTTCCTGAATTTCGGGTAATTTCCTTCACTGATCTGTGGAGAACATGGATAGGTGATGTTTCTCAGTTAATCAGTTCAGTTTATTGTCATGTGTGCAGAGGTGCAGTGAAAAGCTTTTGTTGCGTGCTATCCAGTCAGCGGAAAGACAATACATGATTACAATTGAGCCGTCCACAGTGTACAGATACAGAGTAAAGGGAATATCATAAATAACATTTAGTACAAGATAAGCCAGTACCCATCAAAGATTGTCTAGGATTTCCAATGAGGTAGATAGTAGGTCACGACTGCTCTGAAGTTGTTGGTAGGATGGTTGGGTGTGCATGTGTGTTAGTGATCCATGGAGCAGTGTGTGTTCTGCAGTTGACTTGGACCCCTTTACAATTGGACCAGGAACTCTCTTACGATGTCTTCACTTTCCTGGTAAAAGACTTTGAGGTTTGCGTAAGCATTTTCCCACTTGGGACTCTGTGGACTTGCCCAGTGGTGATGGACCTGAATGTTGTTCCTCAGGAGTGAGGGTCGCCTGAATTATTTGTATAATCAGTCACGTTCACAAGTTATAGGACTAGAATTAGGCCATTCGGCCCATCGAGTCCACTCCGCCATTCAATCATGGCTGATCTCTGCCTCCTAATTCCATTTTCCTGCCTTCTCCCCGTAACCCTTGACACGGGTTATAAGCAAGAATATGTCTATCGTTGCCTTAAAAATATCAAAGATAGACACAAAAAGCTGGAGTAACTCAGTGGGATAGGCAGCATCTCTGGAGAGAAAGAATGGGTGACATATTGACCTGAAATTCCTTCTCTCCAGAGATGCTGCCTGTCCCACTGAGTTACCCCAGCTTTTTGTGTCTATCTTCAGTTTAAACCAGCATCTGCAGTTCCTTCCTAAGCCTTAAAAATATACACTGACTTGGCCTCCAAAGCCCTCTGTGGCAATGAGTTCCACAGATTAACTACTCTCTTACTCAATAAGTTCCTCCTTATCTCCTTTCTAAAAGAGCGCCTGTTAATTCTGAGCCCATGACCTCTGGTCCTAGACTCTCCCACCAGTGGAAACATCCTCTCCACATCCACTCTATCTGCGCCTATGCAGATCTATACAGTCCGAGGAAGGGTCCCGACCAGAAATGGCATCTTTCATAGTATGGAAACAGGCCCTTCGGCCCAACTTGCCTATGCTGACCAACATGTCCCATCTACACTCTTGACCCGAAACATTGCCAATTCCTTCTCGGATGTTTTCTGACTCACTGAGTTCCTCCAGTACTTTACGTTTTGCGCAAGGTTCCAGCATCTGCAGTTTCTTGTGTCTCCATCTGTTTTGTGGATCTTTCTCAGAGATTTTTCTAAATTAGGAACGTTATTAATAAACTCCCGGGGGAGGGGTGGGATTGCAAAAGCAGATGATGGGTCACTTCTGTTTCGTGGAGAAAATGTTGGTCACTAAAGGAAAATGGTTGCAGGAAACTTACTGCAGAAATAATACACTACTGGATCCGAACAAAAGAGACCTGACTAAACTGCAGATAAATCAGGAATTCTTGTAATCTCTTGGTTCAGGACAAATTCTTGACATTCTTACAATGTCATTCTTTATGGTTTGTTATTCTTTCTCTCTAGCAGGCATGAAGTGTAGTGCAAATTTGTGCGTTTTACCAACTTTACTTTTTGCTTTTTCAACATTTTATTTAAGAATAGGTTTATATCAATTGCATAAAATTTAATGGAGCATTTTAAACCCAAACTGATTTTTTTTTTTTCCTTTCAAGTACTATCCTAATTAACTCTCTGCATCTCCTCTTTTCCCACTCTTTTTTTAAAAGCATTTCTCTCTGCCTATTGCAAAGGCTTGTATTGATATCCACCTTTTTGATCAAGGTATTGCAACCTTTCCAAAATTTATTGGTAACACTCCTTCATATTTCCCCTAGGTTAAAAGTGCTGTATAAGTCTGAAGAAGGGTCTCGACCCGAAACGTCGCCTTTCCTTTGCTCCAGAGATGCTGCCCAACCTGCTGAGCTCATCCAGCATTTTTGTCTACCTGTATGAACACAAGTTGTTTTTGCTGTTTGTCTGACTGGTTTTCAGTGATACATTTGATAAAGTCCCTTATGGTGGGCTGATCCAGATGATTAACCTGCAAGGAATCCACAGTGATTTGGTCTTTGCATTCTGAACGAGTTTACTTGGGTGATCAAGGGTTGCGATGCAAGGGTGTTGTTCCAAGCTGGAGATCGTTGACCAGTGGAATTCTGCAAGGATCTGTTCTGGGACCTCTGTTCGTGATGTATATAAATGACGCACAGAGTTGGCAAATGGAGTTTAATTCGAGCAATTGTGAGGTTTTGCACTTTGGGAGGTTGAATGCAAGGGGAAAAATGAACAGTTAATGACAATAGGTGCAGGAGTAGGCCATTTGGCCCTTCGAGCCAGCACCGCCATTCAATGTGATCATGGCTGATCATCCCCAATCAGTACCCCGTTCCTGCCTTCTCCCCATATCCCCTGACTCTGCTATCTTTAAGAGCCCTATCTAACTCTCTCTTGAAAGTATCCATAAAACTGGCCTCCACCGTCCTCTGAGGCAGAGAATCTTATCAGTATTTATTGAAAATGTCATTAATATATTAAAATTCATCCAGTTTGTGAATGACCTTCAGTGATGGAAATTTGGCATCCGTTAGTTTAGACTTTACTTTAGAGATACAGCGTGGGAACAGGCCCACTGAGTCCGTGCTGACCAGCGGTCACCCCTGTACCCCGGCAACGTCCCACACACCAGGAACAATTTACAGAAGCCAATTAACCCACAAACCTGTGTGTCTTCAGAGTGCGGGAGGAAAGTGGAGCACCTGGAGAAAACCTACAGGGTCACGGGGAGAACGTACAAACTCCACACACAGCACCTGTCTGAATAAGGGTCTCGACCCGAAACGTCACCCATTCTTTCTCTTCAGAGAGGCTGCCTGTCCCGCTGGGTTACTCTAGGTTTTATATCAATCTTTGGTTTAAACCGGCATCTGCAGTTCCCTCCGACACATTGCACCTGAGGTTATGATCGAACCCGGGTCTCTGGTGCAGTAACTCTATACTGTGCCGCCCCTTGGATTGCTTCCTTGTAATTAGGAAGATATCTTACTGTGAGATTATCTTTAAGGAAATATTATTTAGAAGGTAACTATTGTGTGCAGTATCTACAAACCTGTTGAACTGTTAGAAACGTAGAAAATAGGTGCAGGAGGAGGCCATTCGGCCCTTCGAGCCAGCACCGCCATTCATTGTGATCATGGCTGATCGTCCCCAATCAATAACCCGTGCCTGCCTTCTCCCCATATCCCTTGATTCCACTAGCCCCTAGAGCTCTATCTAACTCTCTCTCAAATCCATCCAGTGATTTGGCCTCCACTGCCCTCTGTGGCAGGGAATTCCACAAATTCACAACTCTCTGGGTGAAAATGTTTTTTTCTCACCTCAGTCTTAAATGGCCTCCCCTTTATTCTAAGACTGTGGCCCCCGGTTCTGGACTCGCCCAACATTGGGAATATTTTTCCTGCATCTAGCTTGTCCAGTCCTTTTATAATTTTATTTATTTCTATAAGATCTGTTGCAAGTGATGGGCCTATCCCACTTAGGCGACTCTTTAGATGACTGCCAGTGACTAGTTTTAATGGGATTCACCTGGCCAACCTATGACAGCAGCTATGTCAACCAACAACAGCAAAAAGTGTCGCCATTGTCGCCATAAAATGTTCAACATGTTGAAAATTTTGCGGTAGTCACCCAAAATATCGCCCAAGTGGGAAAGGCCCATAGAATGTAATTGTTCTGTCTCGGTACATATGACACCACCCGTGACTCTTTGAGGTAGCTGGAAATAGATGGGGTGAATGCACAGAGTCTCTTGCCAAGAGTAAGCAAATGATGAACCACAGGACATAGGTTTAAGGTGAAGGGTTTTATTGGAACGTGAGAGGCAACCTTCTTGCACAAAGAAGGGTGGTGGGTGTATGGAACGTGCTGCTGGAGGAGGTAGTTGAGGCAGGAACTATCACAACAGTTAAGAAACATTTAACAGGTGCATGGATAGGACAGGTCGAGATGGATATGGGCCAAATGCGGGCAAGTGGGACTAGCGTACATGAAACACCCTACAGCGATCAAGATGGTCCACTCGACGAAACAGACGTAGTACGGTCATGGGCAGATTCACGGGTAATTTTCGGCCCCATTTCCGTAACCGGCTTCCGTCTCCGCACCAAACATCCCATAGGATAATAATCTTCTCCTCATTTTCAGAATTTTAATTTATTAACACAAACTGTTCCCTGCAACGTTGATTACACTGCGGGTCGGGTCGGGTTACAGAAATGGATTGGAAAAAAAGGCCCACGATCCGCTCCGTTGCGTACTACACGTCAGCCCATTGCATTTAGCAGGAGTGGTCTATCTTGCTCCACTACAGGATATGTGATGTACATGGGGCATGGTGGTTTGCATGGGCAGGTTGGGCCGAAGGGCCTGTTTCCATGCTGTGTGACTCTGACTAAAATTAGTTTATCAGGCTGTCAGCAGAACTAGGAGGCTGTCCCTGAATCTGGAGGTGTGCGTTTTCACACTTCTATACACCTTCACCCCTCTCCCATCGGGCAAGAGGTATAGAAGTGTGAAAACACACACCTCCAGATTCGGAAGGTAGACAAAAATGCTGGAGAAACTCGGAGAGTGAGGCAGCATCTATGGAGCGAAAGAATAGGTGACGTTTCGGGTTGAAACCCTTCTTCAGACGCTAAGTTCTCCTCCAGATTCAGGGACAGTTTCTTTCCAGCTGTTATCAGGGAACTGAACCATCCTACCACAACCAGAGAGCGGTCCTGAACTACTATCCACCTCATTGGTGACCCTCGGACTATCCTTGATTGGACTTTGCTGGCTTTACCTTGCACTAAACGTTATTCCCTTATCATGTATCTGTACACTGTAAATGGCTGGATTGTAATCATGTTTTATCTTTCTGCTGACGGGTTAGCGCGCAACAAAAGCTTTTCACTGTATTTCGGTACATGTGACAATAAACTAAACTAAATTCATTGACTCTTGCTCATGTGATTAGACCATTTGATTTGATTTTTTTGTCACTTTTTTTTTAAAAGGACAATTACACAATCCCATCTCCAGATCATGCTTGGTGGTTTGCTGGTGTTTGACATAACCAACCGTCGTTCTCTAGACTACATCAGAAGCTGGCTGGATGCGAGCGGTGATGTTTGTGACCAAGGTCGGTGTGTGTTCCTTCTCGTTGGCCACAAGAGCGACTTGTCAGCTGAAAGGACAGTCCCAAAAGAGGAAGCTGAGCAGGTGGCTGCGGACATGGGCATGGGATACATCGAGACGTCTGCTAAAGACAACACTAACATACAGGGAGCCTTTCACGCACTGGCGGCTTCAATCGCTGAGCTGGTGAAATCTGAAGTCGACGCAGGAATTAGCGAAACACAACGTCTCGTCCTCCTCAACCGATGACGTTCATCTTTGTGGGTCAGGGGGCATCTCTGGAGAGAAGGAACTGGTTCGTTTCGGGTCTTCAGAGCCGGGGAGACTAGAGATGTGGAAGGGCATGGTGTCAAAAGGACAGATCAAAGCAGCTAGCGATCATTGTTGACTGGGGATGAAAGGTACAAACACGACAATTAATCAACAGGACATTGAAACTAGTTGGAGAACTAGGGTGGGGGAGGGACGGACGGAGAGGGATGGAAAGCAAGGGTTACTTGAATTTAGAGAAATCAATATTCATACCGCTGGGTTGCAAGCTGGCCGAGGGCCTCTCCCCCACCCTAGTTCTCCATCTAGTTCCGGCGGCCTCCTGATTAATTTTACTGTTTGTCGCCTCGTTGTCACCTTCCCCTCAGCCAACGATGAACCGTTCGACATTACCTTGATCATCGTCTGCTTTGATCTGTCATTTTCACACCTGGTTCCCCTCCATATCCCATTGCTTCCCTCTCCCCCTGACTCTCAGTCTGAAGAAGGGTCTCTACCCAAAATGTCACCCTTTCCTTCTCTCCACAGATGCTGCCTGTCCCGTTCAGTTGCTCAAGCATTTTGTGTCTATCTTTGGTGTAACCTGGCATCTGCAGTTCCTGCCTACACATTCAGCTTGGTGGTGCCAGCCAGTTTTTGATGCTGGTTGACGGTAGACACAAATGCTGGAGTATCTCAGCGGGACAGGCAGCATCTCTGGAGAGAAGGAATGGGTGACGTTTCGGGTCAATGCTGGTTCATTGCTGGTCTAATGCATTATTTGACTGACAATGTTAAACGGGGTGGAAGTTAACTCACCCGGTAAATCAGTTGTTTCTCAACCAGCAGCTGGGTTGACCTTGACAGACATTGAGACGGGTCATTTAATGACTACAAATTAACCAAGGCGACTACCTATTCAATTTATAGGTGTGAAGTCTGTAGGTGTTAAGTATGAAGAAGGGCCTCAACCAGAAACCTCACCCATTCCTTCTCTCCAGAGATGCTGCCTGTCCCGTTGAGTTACTCCAGTATCTTTGGTGTAGACCAGCGTCTGCAGTTCCTTCCTACACTGTTTCTATGTGTATTTTTTTCACTACATTCAGATGGATTTGGTGACTGTGATTTCTTTCATATTACTGATAAATGGAAAATCAAAAGAATACAGATGCTGGAAATCAGAAATATAAATGGAAAATGGTGGAACAACTTGAGTACGGCAACTTCTGTGTAGAGAAAAACAATGGAAGTTTCAACCTGAAACATTAACTGATTTTTATTTCCATTGATGCTGCTTGATCAGAGCTTTCCTATCATTTTAGTTTTCATTTTTGGATATTATTTCAATATCTTCCAAGTGTTAAAGTTCACAAAGGCAGTGGTTGTTATTAAATGTTAAAACACTCCAGTTCCTGCACAGGAAAATGCTATTTTAAGATCAAAATTCCAAATGTGTATCGTGCAATTATTTTAGATGCGAAAAATCATCAAACCTGGTTTCATGAATTTTTTAACGTTTCTAAACTGTACTGTGATATTTAACTGAAACCCTTATATTTGCTACTTTATGCAAGTTAATTCACTTTATTAATTTTATCAATTATTTGTACATTGTTAATTACTGGTTTTAAAATAAAATTGATCTAAACAGACCTCAGCAAATCTATTTTCTGACGAGATTAAACATTGGACAAAATGATTGATTTTTACAGTTTAATTTCTATTCCAACAAAATCTGGTAATACAGCACAAAGTAATTTGAATTATTTATGCCTCTTTGATTCGTTATAATTTCTTTGATTTCCACTTGGCATTTTGTTTAGTTTTGAGTCACAGCGACATGTGTATGTCTTTGGCGTGTGGGAGGAAACCGGAGCACCCGGAGAAAACACAAGCGGTCACAGGGAGAACGTGGAAACTCCGTACAGACAGCACCCATAGTTGGGAGCAAATCCAGGTCTCTGCTGCTAGAAGGCAGCAACTCTACTGCTGTGCCACCTATAGTGCTGAAGATAAATTTAAAGAACAAATCAATTGCCTCTTTGAAAGTTACTTAAACTGAATCCAACCTATCACTCAAACTTAGTTGAAAATATAACTGTTTTTTTTTTTTTTAACCTTTTTCAGGGCATGGATAGGGAGTCGACTGTTACATTTTTTTTTCTGGGGTGGAAATGTCAAAGTCTAGAGGGCATAGCTTTAAGGTGGTGGAGGGCAAAATTTAAAGGAGATGTGCGGGCAAGTTATTTTTATGCAGTAAATGTTTAAGAAAGAATTGCAGATGTTGGAAAATCGAAGGTGGACAAAAATGCTGGAGAAAGTCAGCGGGTGAGGCAGCATCTATAGGCGTTGCCTATTTCCTTCGCTCCATTGATGCTGCCTTTTTGTCTACCTTTTATGCAGACAATGGGGGATGCCTGCAATGGGCTGCCAGGGTGGTGGTGGTGGTCAGATATGAAGGTGGAGTTTAAGAGGCTTTGGATCAAATGCAGATAGAGGAGTTGAACTAGGCAAGTTCCTGTGTTGTCGTATTCAAGTGCTCATAGTTCAGGACAACCATCCAGGCCAATTGTCAAATTCATTGGATATATGTTTTGATTTGAATCTCTCATTCACGGTGGCACAGCGGTAACGTTGCAGCCTTACAGCGCCAAAGACCCGGGTTCGATCCTGACTATGGAATGCTGTCTGTGCCCAATAGAATCTTCTCAAGATAGACACAAAGTGTTGGAGTAACTCAGTGGGTCAGGCAGTGTCTCTGGGGGGGAAAAGGAATAGGTGGTGTTTTGGGTCAAGACTCTTCATCAAACTGATGAAGGGTCATGATCTTCTCAATGTGAGAATTTACACTTATATTGGAGGCATTTGTTGAGTTTTTAGGATTTCTGACATTCTTAGCACCTAGTGCCCCAAATGGCTCAAATATTTACACCCAAAGAACTGCAAATGCTGGAGTAGGGTCTTCAGACTGAAGAAGGGTCCTGATCCGAAACATTGGCAATCTAAATCCTCCATTGATGCTGCCTGGCCCATTGAGTTCCTACAGCAGTTTGTGTTTTGCTTTTGCATTTAATGTCTTAATACTAAAGTGAAAATGACTAATATCATATGCTATAAAATACTGAATCATAGTTCATAATCAACTCATTGGTTTTGAAACATTCTAGTTATTCATGGTGACCTTTTACTACCGTGAACAGTGCTATTTCCGATGCACAGTAAGCTTTTCCACGCAAAATGACTAATGTATTTTAGAGATACAGCATGAAAACTGCCCCCTTGGCCCAAGCTGACAGTAAACCTCGTACGCTAACAGTATCCTACATTCTAGGGACAATTTACAATCTTTACCAAATCAGATCAGCCTACAATCTTGAACGTCTTTGGAATGTGGGAGGGAAGCGGAGCACCCGGAGTGATCCCACGCAGTCACAGAGAGAACATGCAAACTCCGTACAGACAGCTCCCGTAGTCAGGATTGAACTCGATTCTCTGGTGCTGTGAGGCAGCAACTCTACCGCTGTGCCACCCACAACTTAAATGTTGTAAATTCCTAAACGGGTTGGAATGGTTTAAGAAGTCCCAGCCTACTGTCAGCTTATTTCAGCCTCAAATATGTTTTAGGGCAGAGAATTACAAGGCTTTACAGCCTTTAAATGTTCAACTATTGATCCAAAGTTTTGGTTTTAAGATAGTAACCAACACCAACCCAGTTCAGGATCTAATGCTATCAGATTATTTTGGTCTTCTAAACTCAATGTTTAGTTTGGAGATACAGCATAGCAAAAGGCTCTTTGGCCCACCGAGACCAGTGATCCCCGTTAACACTGTCCGACACAGACTAGGGACAATATCAAATTTTTCCCCCCAAAGCCAATTAACCTACAAACCTGCACGTCTTTGGAATATGGGAGGAGATCTGAGCAGCTGGAGAAAACCCTCTTGGTCACGGGGAGAACGTACAAACTGTGTGCAGACAGCACCCGTAGTCAGGATCGAACCCGTGTCTCTGGTGCTGTGAGGCAACAACTATACCATTGTGTCCATGTGCTGCCCTCTAAAGGTGGACCAACCTACTCATTTTCATTTTATCCTCACTTCTAAAAACAGTGATGTCTACACCAGTGAATCTTGTAGGTTAATTAACAATGAATCAGCAGAAATCTTGACTTTACCCCCTTTTTTTTTTTGTTCCACCCACTTGATTGGGACTTACAAAATTGGACTTAATTCCAAGCTTGAAGCTGTAATGATCCGTCTTGCAAATGAGGCAAAATAATTAGTTTTGAGTCCAAAATACCGCAGCCAGTTTAAAAAAAAAGTTGAAGTTGTGGTGTTGTGTTTCTTTGGAGATGATTCTAAGTTTATCCCCACAGCACAAATCTAAGTCATATGTGCATTTTGTTTATAATTTGGGATTTACAAGTGTAGATTTTCCATCATTCGGCGG
Organism: Okamejei kenojei; assembly: GCA_035221665.1. Taxonomy (NCBI): domain Eukaryota; kingdom Metazoa; phylum Chordata; class Chondrichthyes; order Rajiformes; family Rajidae; genus Okamejei; species Okamejei kenojei. The sequence continues at coordinate 2,945,267 of CM069157.1, forward strand.
GTGCAGTGCCTGGTAACATCAGGCACCAACCCTCCCTTTAGTTTAGTTTAGAGATACAGTGTGGAAACAGGCCCTTCGGCCCACCGGGTCCGCGCCGACCGGCGATCCCCGCACACTAGCACAATCCTACACACACTAGGGACAATTTTTAAAAAAACATTTACCAAGCCAATTAACCTACATACCTGTACGCCTCTGGAGTGTGGGAGGAAACTGAAGATCTCAGAGAAAACCCACCCAGGTCACGGGGAGAACGTGCAAACTCCGTACAGACAGCATTCGCTGTGAGGCAGCAACTCTACCGCTGCGCCACTGTAGCGTTTCAGTCACAGTAACACATTTATAATGTAATTAGGGCTCAGACCTTCCTGGGCAAGAGGAAGACCTACCCTGTTTCCTTTCAGGTTTGTAAATCATAAACTGTGCTACGTGCATATTTTGTAAATGTTTATAATTGTGCCATAGTAAACATAGAACATAGGTGCAGGAGGCCATTCGGCCCTTCGAGCCAACACCGCCATTCAGTGTGATCATCCACAATCAGTAACCCGTGCCTGCCTTCTCCCCATATCGCTTCATTCCGCTAACCCCTAGAGCTCTATCTAACTCTCTTTTAAATTCATCCGTTGAATTGGCCTCCACTGCCTTCTGTGGCAGAGAATTCCACAAATTCACAGCTCTCTGGGTGAAAACGTTTTTCTCATCTCAGTTTTAAGTGGCCTCACCTTTATTCTTAGACTGTGCCCCCGGTTCTGGACTCCCTCATCATTGGGAACATTTTTCCTGCATCTAGCTTGTCCAGTCCTGTTATAATTTTATACATTTCTATGAGATACCCTCTCTTCCTTCTAAATTCCAGTGAATACAAGCCCAGTCATTCCAATCTTTCCTCAGATGACAGTCCTGCCATCCTGGGGATTAATCTCGTGAACCTGCACTGCACTGCCTCAATAGCAAGGATGTCCTTCCTCAAAGTAGGAGACCAAAACTACATACAATGCTCCAGAGGGTACACAAAAAAGCTGGAGAAACCCAGCGGGTGCAGCAGCATCTAAGGAGCGAAGGAGATAGGCAACGTTTCGGGCCGAAACCCTTCTTCAGACTGATACTCCAGATGTGGTCTCATCAGTGCCCTGTACAACTGCAGAAGGACCTCTTTACTCCTATACTCAAATCCTCTCGTTATGAAGGCCAACATGCCATTAGCTTTCTTCACTGCCTGCTGCACCTGCATATTTACTTTCAGTATAAAAATATAGGAATCACCTCTTAAAAGCAATGGAAACATAGTATTCTGCACAATATCATTTTCAGACTAAAATAGATTAAAGCAATTTGCATTGGGTGACAGTGGTGTAGCAGGGATTACAGTTTTTAAGTGTAGATAAGACACAGCCAGCATGGAAGTGGTGGGCCGAAGGGACTGGTTCTGTACAACTCTATGACAAATCGTTAAACTATTTGCATTGTGTGTAATAAACTATCAAAGACACCATGAGTTGAACAACATTATTCTGTGCAGGATAGTAGAGTATTTAGTTTTGGTGTTGAGGTAAAGGCTGGAAACAGGCCCTTCGGCCCACCAGGTCGATGCCGACCCTCGATCACCCGTTCACACTAGTTCCATGTTATCCCACTTCTGCATCCACTCCCTACACATTTGGGGCAATTCTTCGTGGGCAACCCACACGGAGACCGTGCAAACTGCACACAGACAGCGCCCGGGGTCAGGATTGAAGCCGGGACTCTGGCGCTGTGAGGCAGCAGCTGTGCCACCTTGAATGTGAAAGAAAATATATAAATAGCATCATCACAATCACAAGTGCAGCTTCAGCACTGTAGAAATGAATAAATGATGGGAAAATCAATGTCACCTATGTAGAATGTTATATAGTAAAGGGATTCTGCTGAATAATTCCAAACACCTTGGGATTTTTGGAGCAGTTTAATGTGTGTACGAATGTCAAAATCAAATATTGACCGTACCTCCTCTCAGCCAAACAGTGGGAAGAGTTGTTGAAAAGTGGTATTATATAAGTTGCAATATTGATTTTAACAGCCTAGGTGAAAAGCAGCTGTTTACATCTAGCCCATGGAAGAAAGCTGGAGGGGAAATCAATCGAGAGCATGTGAAGTAAATGATAACCACAGATCAATGCCAAAGAGGAATTCTCTGCCACAGAAGGCAGTGGAGGCCAATTCACTGGATGTTTTCAAGAGAGAGTTCTTAAGGCTAACGGACTAGGAACCATGCCTTGTACCTCATCGAGGACAACCTATAGAGCCACTAGAGCCACAGTCAGGGAGTCTCTTCCCAGCTGTTATCAGCCAACTGAACTATCCTAACAACTATAGAGCGGTCCAGAGCTACCATCTACCTCATTGGAGACCCTCAGACTATCTAAATACCTGGGAGTCCACATCTCAGAGGATCTGACATGGTCACCACACGCTGCCGCACTGGTGAGTAAGGCAAGGCAGCGCCTTTACCACCTCAGGCAATTGAGGAAATTCAGAGTGTCTCTGAGGATCCTCCAGTTCTACTCAGCAGCTGTGGAATCATCTTGTCCGGAAACATCACAATTTGGTTTGGGAATTGCTCTGCCCAGGATAAGAAGGCTCTGCAGAGAGTGGTGCGTTTGACCGAACGCACTATGGGAACTACACTCGCCCCCCTGCAGGAACTATACATCAGAAGGTGCAAATCCAGAGCCAACAAGATCATGGGGGACCCATTCAACCCCAGCAACGGACTGTTCCAGCTGCTACGGTCAGGCAGACACCTCCGTTGCCCTGCTGTGAAAACGGAGAGGATGAGAAGGAGTTTCTTCCCAGAGGCCATTAGGACTGTAAACTCCTATCTCACCAGGGACTAACTTACTGAACCAATTTACTGTTGTGTGGTGTCTTTTTTAAAATTGCTGTTTTTTTCTTTTTTTCCTCCCACAAATATGTAATATGTGAATATGTGATTCTGTTCCGTTCTGTTTTGTAGTTTTTGTGCACAATCCGCGAGCATTGCCCTTTTCATTTCACTGCACATCTCGTATGTGTATGTGACGAATAAACCTGACTTGACTTGACTTTAATCGGACTTTCTGGACGTTACTTTGCAGTAAACATTATTCCCTTTATCCTGTATCTGTATGCTGTGGACCGCTTGATTGTAATCACGTAGTCTTTCCGCTGACTGGATAGCATGAAACAAAAAATGAGTTTCACTGTACCCAAGTACACGTGACAATAAACTAACCTAAAGATGTTTAAGACTATGGAAAACATAGAACGATGTCATATCCTATAAGCAATATTGGAGAGCTTTACACAATTAGCCTGGTTGCACTATTGATTTTAACAGCCTAGGTGATAAATATATGTAATACATGCACTCAAGTTGAGTAATATTTTATTGGCAAAAATGGTCAACATTACCTCTATACAAAGATATGAAAACCAACTACTTAACACTCCACCAAGTCCCAATAGATCACACTACCATTAATCAACAAAGAAACGGCACAGTTTCACACACACACGCACACACACCATTCACTTTGTACAAGTCCTTAAAGTTTGTATTCGCCAAGGAGAATTGAGCACCAAACATGTTGCTACAGTGTGTTGGTACGAGTACAAAGGGATGTCATGAGTTCATTTTCACACCATCAGCCATTACAGGTTCCTCTACAGAACTCGAGGTTCAGCCTGAGAATGTGACGCGATGTTCAGAACTTTGTTGCAGACATGATCTCTTCATCAAAGCTTTATTTTTTGGTTGTTTTGCGTATTAGTGCCATTCTCTGCAAGAAAGAAAGTGCGTGGTTATGCAAATATATGAATTAATTTGCACTACTTACAGGAAATCACTAGAATTTAAAACATGCCGCCCAGAAGTCTAACCCACCATTCAAAAACAGGCATAATTAGATGAAGCCATTAACAATAAAGACATTCTCAAAGAAAGAAGTATAGTGCTGCATTTCCTGTCAATTGAAAGTTTACATAACAATACCCTCTGTACAAGTCACCCACAGACTAAGTAATGTGAAGAGTCAGCAAGAACTGCTGCCAATTTTTTTTGAAATTTTGGCAAATTTAATTGGTGGTAGGTTTATGGAGCTGCTGCTGGAGGAAGTGTGGGGGGGACGACGACAACACACACAATTAAAATACATTTGGACTTATACATGCGTACAAACAATTTAGAGGAAAATAGGCCAAATTGGATTAGCTCAGGAAGACACCCTGGGGAAGACACTGATCAGCATAGGGAAGATGGGCCGAAGGGACTGTTTCTATGCTGATTAACTTAAGGACACTAAATTTACTCCCATCTTTCCTCCAGATTCAAGTACTGAACACATTATTCTACCAAAGGGACAGAATTCAATCACACCTTAATATTAAAAAGTGAGGAAATGCACTCACCCCAGTTGGTCTCTTAAAAACAAAATATCATTGGAGTTGTAGAAACAAGGAACTGCAGATGCTGGTTTAAGCAAAGTGCTGAAGTAACTCAGCAGGGCAAGCAGCATGTCCGAAGAACATGGATAGGTGACGTTTCAGGTCGGGATCCTTCTTCAGCGTATCCTCACTCAAAACATTACTTCTCCAGAGATGTTTTGATGGAGATGCTGCCTGACCTGCTGAGTTACTCCTCCGCTCATTTCGCACTAACCAACCTAATCTCCCGGTGGCTCAGCACTTTTACTCCCCCTCCCATTCTGAATCTGACCTTTCTGTCCTGGGCCTCCTCCAGGGCCAGAGTGAGGCCCAGCACAAATTGAAGGAACAGCACCTCATATTCCGCTTGGCTAGTTTACACCCAGCGGTATGTATATTGACTTCTCTAATTTCTTATAGTCCTTGCTTTCTCCCTCCTTCCCGGTTCTCCAACAAGCCTACTGCCTCCACCTCTTCCTTCCTCTCCCCCCCCACCCCCGACATCAGTCTGAAAAAAGGTCTTGATCCGAAACGTCGTCTATTCCTTCTCTCCATAGATGCTGCCTCACCCCCTGAGTTTCTCCAGCATTTTTGTCTACCTTCGATTTTTTCAGCATCTGCAGTTCTTTCTTGAACATGCTGAGTTACTCCAGTGCTTTGTGTCCATCAATGGAGTAGTGCCATGATTGAAATTCCACTGATGAATAATTTCTATTGATTTTGTTGTTGTCTGGGAAGGCCGGTATTTACTGCCCATTGAGAAGGCGGTGAGCAGTTGTCAAGCCATGTAGTCCCTCTAACGAAAGTGCTTCCCCATAGGCATGACATGCTCATTCAAAAGTTTAAATGCTAATACACTAACATTTTATCAGTTTAAAAAAATATTTCTGTTACAGGCCCAACACCTCCTTTAATCCGGACGAGATGCACTTGGAAACATAGAAAATAGGTGCAGGAATAGGCCATTAGGCCTTTCGAGCCCCATGCAGCCCGGGCTCTGGAACTCCGGCAGACGGCAGATCCGTTCCCAAAACCGACTTCCGCGGACAACCTTGCGGGCCGCTATCTCGGCCCCTGGGTCGCCGAGTCGGAACGTTCCGGTACCCTTAGACTCCTCTCAGAAGCCGTGACCTCTGTTGGTCCGGCAAAATGGATAGTCCAGAAAGACTGAAAATTGGTGATGGACCTGTATTTTTTTTTAAATTATCTTCCTACAGTGATAAAATATATATTTAGAGACAATATATCTGACCTGTTTATGAGCTTCAGTTGTGCAGGCCTTTTTATAGGGCCTAATTTCATCTGAACCAAATCCTGGTATCCACATATTCCACTGGCGTTCTGTAGCACAGAGAGTAAACATACATTCAAATACCAATGATAATTATCCCCATGACATTTCAGCACCTTTAAATAAATTCTGGCCGAAAAGTAAAATCAGCAATAATCAATATCATTAATCAATACCACATGAAAACAGCATTGGGTAATAACCTCTGGAGATTAGTGTTACAATAACTAAATGGTCACTAAAAAGTGTAATTATTCAATCCATAACCGAGATATTGCAGTAATGTTTCATCATCAATTGTAGCATTTAAACATCAATCATTTCAATTTGTTTACACGACATTAATACAGCGCCACAAATATTTTTAGCTATTTAATATTTATATAACTTTATTATCTTCTCATAGTTTTTAAATATATGTTTAAAGGGACAATATATCTGACCTGTTTATGACTATTAGTAATTAGTAGTTGGGTCGGGGGGAGTTCCCCCGGCCACGGGTACCATCCCGTGCTACCTGCTCCATGGTCGGATAGTCGGCGACTAAACCCTCTCCCCCACCTGGTTTGCCAGGTGAGGAGGGGGCTGTGGACCCCCAGCAGGACCAAAAACAAGACCTGTCAAAGGTCAGATAAGCTCCTAGCGAGCCAACGGCCATCCACACTTCAGTAGAAGTTGCGATCACTGATGATGATGAATTCTAAGGGGCCACAATGCACAACTCAACCTAGCATTAGGGGACAGGGGCATACGTGATTAAGAGGTGTGGATAGTAAGGCCAGAGACACAAGTTTGAATGCACCACTGCAGAAATGAAATTTTAGTTTAGTTTAGAGATACAGCGTGGAAACAGGCCCTTTGGCCCACCGAGTCCATACTGACCAGCGATGTCCGCACATTACCACTATCCTACACTAGAGACAATTTTTTTTAATACCAAGCCAATTAACCTACAAACCCGTATGTCTTTGGAGGTAGACACAAAGTGCTGGAGTAACTCAGCGGGACAGGTAGCATCTATGGAAAGAAGGAGTGGGTGACTTTGTGGGTTGAGACCCTTCTTAAGACTTTGGAGTGTGGGAGGAAACTGGAGCACACTCTGTACAGATTAGCACCCGTAGCCAGGATGGCTCCTGGGTCTCTGGAGCTGTGAGGCAGCAACTATGCCATGGTGAATCGGAATAAAAGTGGCATCATTGTTAACGGTAGTTTTGAGAACTGTTAAATTCTCAATTGGCCGCTTTGCGGGAGGATATTTGCACTCTTTTCCCAGTTTGGCCGCTGCGACTCCAGACCCAAAAGGAAAGCATTTCATACTAAACCACTCTTGAGATGGCCTGCAACCATTAAGGATGGATTGAAGGCGGGCTGAGGAGGACATTATGCCTGGGGGAATTCAGGACTTCAGGACTGTCTTATGAACAGACGGCTGTAGGAGGCAGCTTAAGGTAAGGGGAAATCCTTTAAGACCGAGATGAGAAAGACTTTCTTCACACAGAGAGTGGTAAGTCTTAAAGAACTCTTTGATTGACATACGGGATCTTGATCAGCCATGATTCGAATTAGGTTTCTATGTTTCTTCTATTTTTAAAGGCAGATTGACATTCGGAAAATAAGGTCGAGAGGGAAAGATAGATCAGCCATGGGTGAATGACGGAATATACTCGATGGGCCGAATGGCCTAATTCTGCTCCTATAACGTATGACCTAATCCCCTTCTATCCCCAGTAAAAATAGATTTCTCTACTTGATGCTGACCAACCGATTACCAATTTCCATCTATCTATCCTTTTCCCTTCTAAAGATTCCGGAATAGAATTAAACTTATACTGAAACGCACGTGGATGTCTCAGTGTTTAAGTTTTTCAATGAAATCAATAAGGATAATATAGCTCAATACATTCATAAATGGAATTAGAGGCAGAACACCAAAGCACACAACCACTCTCAGACTGGCGTACAACAATGTTGAGAACTATATATTTAAAAAAAAGATTTATCATGGAAATAGGCCCCTTCGGCCAACCGTGTCCACTCCGGCCATCGATCACCCGTATGCTATCCTACTTTCTCATCCACTCCCTACACAGTACGGGGCAATTAGCAGAGAGGGCCAATTAACCTACAAACCCGCACGTCCGGGATGTGTGAGGAAGCCAGAGCACCCGGAGGAAACCCACACGGTCACAGGGAGAATGTGCAAACTCCACAAGGACAGCACCCGAGGTCAGGATCGAATGTGGGTTTGTGGCGCTGTGAGTCAGCAGCTCTGCCAGCTGCACTTTGTATATTTTATTCTGCTCTACCTATTATACTCGGGTTTAGCTTGATGTATTTACGTATGGCATTACATGAATTGATTGGATAGCATGCAAAACAAGACTTTTCACTGTGACAATAATAAATCTAAACCTAAGTCGAGTCTTTAGTTAAATCTATCTGATGAAGTGATAATAATACGTTGGAAGTTATAATATCGTATCTGGTTATTAATGTAAGTAAATGTCCCACTGTGTTTCCTACGTTGACCACAGATTCAGGAGGTTAGGAGGGCGCGGTGACCCAGCGATATTGCTGCCTTACAGAGCCAGAGACCTGAGTTCGATCCTGACCCCGGGTGCTGTCTATATGGAGTTTATAGGTCTCCCCGTGACCATGTGGGTTTTCTCCAGTTTCCTCCCACACTCCAAAGACGTGCAGGTTTGTCGCTAAATTTGCTTCGCTAAGTTGTAAAATTATCCCTAGTGTGTGTAGGTTAGTGAACGGCGTGATCGTTGCATGGTGCGGTCTCGGTGGGCCTAAGGGCCCGTTTCTGCGCTGTGTCTCTTAGAAACATAGAAATTAGGTGCAGGAGTAGGCCATTCTGCCCTTCGAGCCTGCACCACCATTCAATATGATCATGGCTGATCATCCAACTCAGTATCCCGTACCTGCCTTCTCTCCATACCCCCTGATCCCTTTAGCCACAAGGGCCACATCCCTCTTAAATATAGCCAATGAACTGGCCTCCACTACCCTCTGTGGCAGAGAGTTCCGGAGACCCACCACTCTCTGTGTGAAAAAAGTCCTTCTCATCTCGGTCCTAAAGTATTTCCCCCTTATCCTTAAGCTGTGACCCCTTGTCCTGGACTTCCCCAACATCGGGAACAATCTTCCTGCATCTAGCCTGTCCAATCCCTTAAGAATTTTGTAAGTTTCTATAAGATCCCCTCTCAATCTCCTAAATTCTAGAGGGTATAAACCGAGTCTATCCAGTCTTTTTTCATAAGACAGTCCTGACATCCCAGGAATCAGTCTGGTGAACGTTCTCTGCACTCCCTCTATGGCAATAATGTCCTTCCTCAGATTTGGAGACCAGAACTGTACGCAATACTCCAGGTGTGGTCTCACCAAGACCCTATACAACTGAAGTAGAACCTCGCTGCTCCTATACTCAAATTCTTTTGCTATGAAAGCTAACATACCATTCGCTTTTTTCACTGCTTGCTGCACCTGTATGCCTACTTTCAATGACTGGTGTACCATGACACCCAGGTCGCGCTGCATCTTCCCTTTTCCTAATCAGCCACCATTTAGATAATAGTCTGCTTTCCTGTTTTTCCCAGCAAAGTGGATAACCTCACATTTATCCACATTATATTGCATCTGCCAAACATTTGCCCACTCACCCAGCCTATCCAAGTCACCTTGCAGTCTCCTAGCATCCTCCTCACAGCTAACACTGCCCCCCAGCTTAGTGTCATCCTGCAAACTTGGAGATATTGCCTTCAATTCCCTCATCCAGATCATTAATGTATATTGTAAATAGCTGGGGTCCCAGCACGGACCCTTGCGGTACCCCACTAGTCACTGCCTGCCATTGTGAAAAGGACCCGTTTACTCCTACTCTTTGCTTCCTGTTTGCCAGCCAGTTCTCTATCCACATCAATACTGACCCCCAATGCCGTATGCTTTAAGTTTGTATACTAATCTCTTATGTGGGACCTTGTCGAAAGCCTTCTGGATGTCCAGGTACACCACATCTACTGGTTCTCCCCTATCCACGCTACTAGTTACATCCTCGAAAAGTTCCACAAGATTCGTCAGACATGATTTACCTTTCGTAAATCCTTAAGTCTAAATCCAAATATTTGACTGGCCAAAGAGAGTGACTCAGTGGTAAAGCTGCTGCCTTACAGTGAATGCAGCGCCGGAGACCGGGGTTCGATCCCGACAACAGGTGCTGTCTGTATGGAGTTTGTACGTTCTCCCCGTGACCTGCGTGGGTTTTCTCCGAGATCTTCGGTTTCCTCCCACACTCCAAAGACGTACAGGTTTGTAGGTTAATTGGCGGGGGAAATGTAAAAATGTCCCTAGTGGGTGTAGGGTAGCGTTAATATACAGGGATAGTGGGTTGGCGAGGACCCGGTGGGCCGAAGGGCCTGTTTCCGCGCTGTATCTCTAAACTAAATCAAGGATCTTTCCTTCATATGCAGCCAGCTGCATGTTATGCCTTTAAGAGAGTGAAGAGGGATTCAAGAGAGGGTAATTGTCATGCATTGGAAACAACAATGACATTCTTACTTGCAGCAGCATAACAGGCTATAAAATAAAAATACTTTTCCAAAACGTACCAAGGTGCAACTGAACATCCTTGACTTCCAGTGTGTTTGACTTCCGGTGGCGAGCGAGCTGACATGCGGCACTCACAACACTTTCAATAAAATCATCAGCAATCTGCAAAAGCATCTGCGCGAGAGAGAAACAAAAATCTTTCCTCATGAACGGCCCTTCAACCAGAGGTCCAATGCAAACTTCATTACAGGTTTTTTTTTAAATGAAAGAATTGCAATCGAAGGTAGACTAAAAAAAAACTGGAGAAACTCAGCGGGTGAGGAAGCATCTATGGAGAGAAGGAATAGGCGACGTTTCGGGTCGAGACCCAAAGGGTCCTAAACAAAAAATACTGGAGAAACTCAGCAGGTGAGGCAGCATCTATGGAGAGAAGGAATAGGCATTTTGGGTTGAGACTCCAACATTTTTTGTCTACCTTCAGGTTTTATTTAGATGGCTCATGTGGCAACCAAGCATAAGCCATACACCAATCACCAATAAATCTTCAAAGAAATGCTTCATGTAACAGCTGCTCACTCAATTACTAACAAATGTTTTCAACAAAATTATAATCCAACAATAGCAAAGACAAATAAAGATCAATTCTTAAGATTATAATATACATTGGCATCACTGTGGATGAATACAAACACGTATACATTAGGTTTTAGCTCCCTCTAGTGTGGTGGGTAGAATTTTTAAAAGAAACATTTTGTAATCGTAACACACCAGACACACACGTTTGTCTGTATGGAGTTTGTGCAGTCTCCCTGTGACTGTGTGGGTTTCCTCTGGGTGCTCTGGTTTGCTCCCACATCCCAAAGACGAGCAGGTTTGTAGTTCTATGCTGCACACTACAGAGGGGACAATTAACCGACAAACCTGCACGTCTTTGGGATGTGGGTGAGACCACATCTGGAATATTATGTACAGTTTTGGTCTCCTAATTTGATGAAGGACATCCTTGTGATTGAGGCAGTGCAGTGTAGGTTCACGAGATTGATCCCTGGGATGGCGGGACTGTCATATGAGGAAAGATTGAAAAGACTAGGCTTGTATTCACTGGAGTTTAGAAGGATGAGGGGATATCTTATAGAAACATATAAAATTATAAAAGGACTGGACAAGCTAGATACCTATTTTCTATGTCTCTAACTGGAGCACCCGTAGGAAACCCATGCGGTCACAGTGAAAACGTACAAACTCCGTCCAGACATCACCCGTAGTGGGAAATGGTTAGATACAGAGATACAGCATGGAAACAGGCACTTCGACCGACCGAGCCCGCCAACTAGCGAGTACCCCGCACACTAGCACTATCCTACACGCTAGGGACAATTTACAGAGGGCCAGTTAACCTAGTGTGCGGGGATCGTTGATCGGCGCGGACTCAGTCGGCTGTTTCTACGCTGTATCTCTGAACTGAATTGAACATCAAAACTGTTTTGTGGATATTGTAGGATTCTTATGCTTGACTGTCTTTAATTAACTGATACTGCCAGAGAATGCAGCTGAACTTGATTGGGTTCAACATTTATCCTTAGGTTTTCAACAAGGAATTGTTTACAGCAGCAGCAGCAGCAGCAAAGTACTCCCACCAGTATTGTTCTATTAACTAGGCACATAGGAGACTGAAGCTTCATGATTTATACAGCTAAACACTAAAGTGCATTCAAGCACTGCTCTATTAAAACAACCAAAATATACTTTTCTGGTCCCATATATTTTTTTAGTAGAGATACGGCATGGAATAATGCCCTTCGGCCCACCCTGTCCATCCCGACCATCGATCACCCGTTCACACTAGCTCTATGTTATCTCACTTTCGCATCCACTCCGTACACACTAGGGACAATTTACAGCGGGCCAATTAACCTACAAACTCAACTGTCTTTGAGATGTCGGAAAAAGCCCACAAGATCACAGGGAGAATGTGCAAACTCCACACAAACAGCACCCAAGGACATGGTTGGACCCAGGTCTCTGGCGCTGTGAGGCAGCAACTCCACCAGCTGTGCCACTTTCCCGCCCACATCTTCTCATCATTACTATATTTTCTTGCCCCCTCTTTAATATAAATTGAAAATCTGATGCTCAATTTGACATAACCAGGGATCATGCAACTACCATTATTCATCAGCAAACCTAGATGGCGAGCTGAAGGTTGAGCTTTATCAGGGAAGGACAATGTGAGAGATGACGTAGCGATTTAGTAATAATTAGAATTTTAAGGCTTTTAAAGTAACGGCTGGAAGGAAAAATAAGTCACAAGAGCACTGCAACATTCCTTAGATAAAAGATTGAAATTTAGTCAGAGGGTGATGGTGAATCTGTGGAATTCATTGCCACAGACGGCTGTGGAGGCCGTCAATGGATATTTTTAAGGCAAAAGGTTGGCAGATCCTTGATGAGTACGGGTCGGGTGTCAGAGGTTATGGAGAGAAGGCAGGAGAATGGCGTTAGGAAGGAGAGATAGATCAGCCATGATTGAATGGCGGAGTAGGCTTGATGGGCCTAATGGCCATATTCTGCTTCTATAACTTATGAACTTATGATATGATGGGAAAAACAACCTCCTCTTGTGACCGAGTGAGAAACTGTATTTCTTCCAGAACAAGCCATTTAAGGAACAAAGAGATTTCAATGATTTTGTTTTAAAGATAATGAACCAGTGTTTTGCATTTTTAAGACTATGAACATGTGCAAAACTTACTTCTTCAACATCTTCATCAAGTTGTTCATTTGGATCAATTTCCCGTACCAGATCCTGGAGTTTCTTCTTGCTCAAAACCTAAATATGGAGTTAACACAAACAATAAGCAGATGTTTGATGCTAAAATAACAGAAAGTAAACTGCCTATTCTATATCGAAAGGAGGCCACACCCTTGTTGGTAAAGCACACGAGTCTACAGGGGAGATAATGTAGAAACAAAGAACTGCAGATGCTGGTTAATACCCAGGAGGACACAAAGTGCTGGAGTAACTCGGCGGGTTAGGTAGCAACTCTGGAAAACAAGGATAGGTGACGTTCTGGGTCTAGACCCTTCTTCAGACACTGCCAGTCTCAAGAAAGGTCTCAACCTAAGATGTCACCTATCAATCTGAAGAAGGGTCTGGACCCGAAACGTCACCTATCCATGTTCTCCAGAGATGCTGCCTGATCCAATGTGTTACCCCAGCATGATGCCCTTTTTAGAGGAGATAATGTGTTCCAAATAAAATTCCTAATTCTGCAACCATATTTATGATAATAAATATATAAATCTATCTATTTCTAGCAAGCAGAATACATCAGTGAACCTGCTTGCTTAGTTCCTGTAGGGAAGAACTGTAGTTTAAATCGAAGGTAGACACGAAATGCTGGCGTAACTCAGCGGGGCAGGCAACATCCCTAGCCAGATACTGCCTGTCCCGCTGAGTTACTCCAGCATTTAGTGTCTACCTGGCACTTGGTTCTTAGTTGCTAATAACTGCAAATTCACAAATGTGCTTGGAACTTCAGATTACATCAACAGGATCTATACTTGTACTCACCCCCCCACCTCCCCAAACATTCTTTCCCTCCCGGGGATTCAAAGCACACATCAAATGACCAGATGTCTAAACATCTGAGCATTTCACAGTGCAAAAGATGTGCCAAGAACTCTAGTTTTTGTGCATGAATTTAATGATTTAAAAAAAAAGTATGTCCTTTCTGCTGCCTACAACTGAGATTTTCGCAGTAATTACCTGATTATTTTTGAGTCATTGAACAGTTTTATTTTGCAAGATAAGGGCAGCAGATCCTGTAGGACCCCTTCCTTAAACTGGCCAAGTCGGATGGGTGGAGGTTAATGAAGGATCTGGTCATATTTGACCAGATCAGTTAAAAGCAGCAGATTCCAATTAATGCATCCAATAGGCTTTCATGACAAATTTCATCACTTCAGCATTACTATTGTAAAACTTCAGGATTTATTGAAATTAAATTCAAATCTCCACATCATTAAGGCATCTAAATGTGAGTGTTGTCATTTATCCACTATATCCCTGTCAGAAGGAGGATTCTGATGTGAAATGTCACCCATTCATGTTTTCCATCAAGTTACTCCAGCATGGTGTCTTTTTTATAGCACTGCACAAGTTCACCCATGTATCAAATTCAATTGCGACAAATCATTATAAAATTCAAACTAAACACTATATTGTTGTGGGCCTAATTCAACGAACCAGTGAAGGGTGATAACCCCAATGATAGACTGGCACGTAAGCCTAGTTTTTGTAAGAAAGAACTGCAGATGCTGGTATAATCGAAGCTAGACACAAAATGCTGGAGTAACTCAGCAGGTGAGGCAGCATCTCTGGAGAGCAGGAATGGGCGAGTCTGAAGAAGCGTCTCGACCCGAAACGTCGCCCATTCTTTCTCTCTAGAGATGCTGCCTCACCCGCTGAGTTACTCCAGCATTTTGTAGGCCAGGTTTTTGTTGTCCCATAGTTTAGTTGTGTAAAGGCATTTTAGATTCTCATTGGGATTGGGCTTCTTGGGTAAACATTTAGCTTGTGCGTTTGCCAACCTGTGCAGGTAGTTTTTTTGTACTACTTTGGCTTTGGGCTTGGTTTTCTTGGTTGATCAGTTTATCAGTTTCAGTTCCGAGGTAGAATGAAAAGCTTTTGTTGCGTGCTATCCAGTCGGGAGAAAGACAATGCATGATTACAATCGAGCCATTTACAGTGGCATAGTTTATTGTCACATGTGACAAGGCACAGTGAAATTCTTTGCTTGCATACTCAAGGTATGCAAATAGACGCCGTATAGTTACAAAGTATACCCGCCGGCTCCTCCCCCCACTGACAGCGATCCCCCCCACGCCGGGCCCTACATTGTCCTTCCTCCTGTGTCCCCTCTACGCTGGGTCCTCCAATGTACTTTGTGTATCTATACAGTTTACAGATACATGATATGGGAATAACATTTAGTGTAAGGTAAAGCCAGCAAAGTCCAATCAAGAAACGTCCGAGGGTCATCAAAGAGGTAGATAGTTATCCCGACGATGTAGCAAACGTACTTTGTGTTTCATAGTAATTCATTAATATTCAAACCTTAAATAATTGTACCTGGTTGCCTTCTGGACTCATGCGTCCTCCTGAGCCTGGTGTTCCAGGTATCTTTACCACAGCAGCACTGTTCGCCATTGTATTGGGAGGCGGTGTACTCGAGGGGTCAGGCTTTATTGAGGGAAAGTTTGTCAAATTTATAAGAGTCGCAGGTCCAAACTGGTTCATAATCTGTTGGGCTTTGGCCTTTAAATCATTCAGTTTCTCCAAATCCTGTTTCTGCTTCGGGGTGTGCGGGCCAGGACCAATTAACTGTTCAAAACATTAAAACAAAGCACATTGTTACTTGTGACGTGGAGCACGTTGTCAAGTGTTAAATGCAGTATGTTCCAAATCTATGTTTTGAGATGTTAAGATGGTCAAACCATTTTTAACAAAGAGTTTATTTTGGCATATACTTTCCGGCCAAAATCAAAGGGCAAAATTGAAGCCAAATGGCTAGAACAGAGAGGGAGCACCAACTCCTGCACCACTCTGCCTCTCACATCTAACAACTCTTATCTGCAGGTTGGCAAGGAAGACACATTTTGTGCAGAAGTACGGTTTCAGTCCTGCCCAACGCAAGCATGGGGTCAACAAAGAGTGTTCATGTCGTGGCCCTGCTTCCACCAATCTTTCCACCACCACGCACAAGAAGCGCAAGACGCCATTGTATGCAGATGCCGAGGAGTGTGTTCAGCTCTGGCTGAACAATTTTTAATCTTGCGATGTGGACTCGTTAAGAACACAGGCATGACAAGACATAAACAGAAGCAACGAGTTTACTTGTCAGAACCCAAAGTCTCAATGGAATACTAGCACAAGACATTTTGTTAAACTGAAGGCTTGTTTGGCATGAGCAGGTTAAAAAACTATGCACTCGGAGACAGCCATTTGTAGAGCCATGCGGCACAGAAACAGACCCTTCAGAAAAAGACCTAACTCAGATGCTCATCAAAGCTAGTCCCATTTAGAGTCAGTCATACAGCATGAAAACAGGACCTTCAGCTCAACTCATCCATGCAGACCAAGACGCCACATCTACGTTAGCCCCGTTTGCCTGCGTTTCGCTCATATCCCTCACAACTTTTCCCACCCATGTACCTGTCCAAATGTCTTTTAAATGTTGTTATTGTACCTGCCTCAACCTCCCCCTCTGGCAATTTGCTCCAAGTATCCACCCATCTGTGTGAAAATGTTGTCTCCCAGGTTCTTATTAAATCATCCCCCACTCATCTTATGCTTAACCCTCCAGTTCCTGTTTCCTTACCCGGGACTCTGCATTCAACATATCTATTCCTCACATGATTTTATACACCTCGATAAGATCACTACTCATCTTCCTGCTAAGTCTTAGCCTGCCCAACCTCTCCCCAGAGCTGAAGTCCTCGAGTCCTGATAACACCCGCGTAAATCTTCATTGCACCAGTTCTAGCTTAATGGCCTTATCTATCTGCAGACTTGAAACCCAATTGGAATTTCTTTCACAGAATGAGTTGACATTTTATCAAATGACACGGGTTTTTGATGAGAGCATTAAGTAGGCCAAGCACCCCATGATGGCATGTTGTTACATTAGGGGATTGCTAACTATAGGTTAATTTCTTTGCCTTGTTTTGTAGACAGGCATTCTGATCT
This sequence comes from Okamejei kenojei, assembly GCA_035221665.1. Lineage (NCBI taxonomy): Eukaryota > Metazoa > Chordata > Chondrichthyes > Rajiformes > Rajidae > Okamejei > Okamejei kenojei. The sequence continues at coordinate 2,962,306 of CM069157.1, forward strand.
CTTTAGTAAAATTGCACTCAGTGTAGATGCATCAACAAAATATCCAAATTGTTGAGTATGCGTTAATCACATATCTTGCAAAACACCATTTTATTGGCTTTCTCTTCCATACCCAAGGAATCCATAGCCTCTAATTTCTCCCTCTTAAATTTAAAAGAATAACTAATGTTGAAATCATCTTGACAGGCTGCAAGGAACTATCTAAGTCAAGCTTTCATATGATCTAATGTAAACACAGATCAAACCAGTAAAAATATTTTTCATGTTCAGAAATAAAATAAACTCCTCCCCAGTTTGTTCAGCAGCAAAGAGATGACAATTAATAAAAATTTGTACTTTGTTAGGAGTAACTAATTTAGTTTTGACAGTCTTGTGATTTGTCATAAAGTTTGCCAACACTAATGCGTGGAATACTCTCTACTTTGTGGATGATATCAAACCACTCTCTGGTCCGAGAAACAGAAACTAAAATGTCCTTGATCCTGATCTTAGTTTTGTTTAGAGATACAGGGGTAAACAGGCCCTTTAGCCCAACATGTCCATACACAAGCACTATCCTACCCACTAGGGACAATTTACAATCTTTACCAAAACCAATTAGCCTACAAATCTGTACAACCCTTGGAGTGTGGGAGGAAACCGGAGCACCGGGAGAAAACCCACGCAGGTCACGGGAAGAACATATAAATTCCGTACAGACAGCACCCGTGGTCAGGATTGAACCTGGGTCTCTGGCGCTGTAAGGCAGCAACTCTACCGCCGCGCCACTGTGCTGCCCTATTTGATAAATTTTCACCCAGAAGTTGTAACTCCAAGCTGTCATGGATTATTATACTCACATATTAGGTTGAAATCCACTTTCTCATTACTGTGTACATACCTCAAGTCTAAGTATATTATAATTTGCTGGTCAATGAGACAATAATACTGAAAATAAATCCAACAGAATGTGAAGCGAGCAAGCCAAACAGAAAATGGAAGTATAACTGAAAGAAAATTATTATCCTTCAAGAGTTGAATTGTCAGAGCCATTTGATTCTATGGTATCAGCTGAGACAAAGTTATTTTAGTCTATCTTCAAATAATTTGAACAAGCTATTTGTTAATGACAATGCATTGAACAGTAGGATGGAGATGTATCTTTGTACCCAATCACAACAAATGGACTCTTGTAAAGCAGAATTAACGTTATTTTTTGCAGAAAGCAGAGTATTTTTAAAAGTACAGTGGATCAACGTACTACTGCTAATAAAAGCAGAATATTTTATCCAGAAAAATAAAGTGAGTGATAGATGGTTATATATGAATTCTGTGCATAATCCTTTCAAACAGGGGAATTACCCAATCACTTGGCCACAGCACTGTCACTAATATTTTATACAAAAATCTCCAAGACCACTCCTCTACTTTTTGAATTATGTTTTTAAAAAATCACCCAAAATGGGAGTGATTTTCTACTGTGGATGTGTTCCAAAAAGATGTTAAATTGCTCAAACTCAATATGTGCCAAATGGTAACATAACCTCACTAGTTCGGATATGAGAAATGCGTGTGCCAACCAGTGGATGCCAGTTAAGAGACCGAATGATTTTTTTTCTTCGCCAAGTAAGAACATTTTCACTTTAAGATTACTGATTAATGTACAAACACATCTATCAAAGTTGCCATGTTTCTAAATGATATTGTGAACTCTAGTTTATGAGTTTGCATCGAACTACTCACAAACCATATGTTGAGGAAAACTATTTCCTAGTTTAAAAAGAGATATAGTCTCCAAAAGCATTAATGAGTTTTGCACAACTCGTCAACATTGTATATTTTATGTCCAAATGGCTTCTGATCAGTTAACGTAATCCATTGTTTAACTGAGGTTACCTATAACGAATATTTCTGTTTGCTTTGGTGTCACCTTCTCCTAGCTAATGACCTATTCTATATTGTCCTAGATCACATCTCATTTGATGTCTTGTTTTCACACCTTACCCTTCCTTATCTCTGTGTCTCCCTCTTCCCTGAATCTCAGTCTGAAGAAGGGTCTCAACCCGAAATGTCACCCATTCCTTCTATCCAGAGATGCTGCCTTACTCCACTGAGTTACTCCAGCATTTTATGTCCATTTATTATCAATAACTAACCCAGATTTAGTTTATCTTCTTTAACAAACTTCACTAACCTATTTAAAAAAGATAATTTGTTGCAGATATAAAAAACTGATCCAACATTATTACATTAGCTTAAAAATAGATTTGTTTCCAAATGCAATTTCCACTTCCCAGTTAAAAGCTTCAATAGGGCTGCACGGTGGCGCAGCGGTAGAGTTGCTGCCTTACAGCGAATGCAGCGCCGGAGACCCGGGTTCCATCCCGACTACGGGTGCTGTCTGTACGGAGTTTGTACGTTCTCCGAGTGACCGGCGTAGGTTTTCTCCGAGATCTTCGGTTTCCTCCCACACTCCAAAGACGTACAGGTTAATTGGCTTGGTAAATGTAAAAATTGTCTCTAGTGTGTGTAGGATGGTGTTAATGTGCGTGGATTGCTGGTTGGCGCGGAGCCGGTGGGCCGAAAGGGCCTGTTTTCGCGCTGTATCTCTAAACTAAAAGAGGCATTTAGACCCATGGATATGCAGGGAATGGAGTGTTATGGATCATGTGCAGGCAAAGGAGATTAGTTTAACTTGGCATCATGTTCAACAGGGATGTTGTGGGCCGAAGGGCCTGTTCCTGTGCTGAACTGTTCTATGTATAAACTATCTTGGATTTCTATCTTTCGACATCATTACTTTATCTTAAGTTCTTGCAAATATTAAGTTCAAAGTAGTTTTTAACTCATGTTTCCCAAAACTTTACTCAAGAGATGAAAATCTAATTTTGATTCTGTGATTCAGGGTTAATTTTCCAGTCTAACCATAGCACCCATACAGTTAACCATACTGCAAGTTCCTGAATACTGGCATTAGGTATATGCCCAATAATAACACAATTATTCCTCTTCGCAAACAACAAAAAAAAATAGTGACACGGTTCTTCTGCATGGCTCATGATGTCACTGTTGTATATAAATACTGGCACTGCAATTAATCGTGCATTGTCTTTCTGCCGAATGGGTAGCATGCAACAAAAGTTTTTCACTGTACCTTAGTACACGTGACAATAAAACAAACTGAACTTCAGGCAGATTCCACCACAAAAAGGAAAATGCTCATGCAACGGATCGTAAACAATATGGTATAATTTTCATTATGAAAGTAATTGGGAAATTGGGCCTAAAGTGCATGAAAATGTGGCTGGTTTCATCACAGTTGATCACAGTAATTTTTTCATAATCAAAAATGCGATTTCATTTTATGAACTCGCTAAATCAGGCAGCGTTCTAGAACATAACCATCTTTCTATTCAAAATAAATTAATTGGTGTATTGATGTAAACTATTTATATTAATGCAGGTTGCACTTATATTAATGCAGGTGGAAATTAGCCTTTACACAACAGAAGCATTTCGAATTTAAAGGCATCCACTTGAGTAACCAGACTTAACAATCATTAAAAATGACTTATTGAACATTTACTATAGTGACTATGTGACTAAGTATATCAACACAATTTAATAAACATTCTCCAAACAGTACAATTGAATCTACCGTGGCTGAATTGATCTTGAATTAGCATAAAACATTGGAAACCAGCAAATTTAACTCCCTTACTCAAAATAAGAGGACAGAAGGTTATTGGCCAATGTTTTTCTTATTTTTAATAAAGGAGTTACGTTTGCTATTTTTCAGCCTAATGGAATTTGCCAAATCCAAAGAATTTTGAAAAATTGAAACCAACACACTGGCCACCTGTCTCGCTTGACACCTTTTTTACAACCCAAGGAAGAAGCTTTTTACTGTAATTCAAGATCCATCCAGCAGAACGGGTTCAGTGCACTGGCTCGAAAATGCTTTTCAAATTGTGCTGATACAAGTAGGCACATAGCCACAGTTAAAAGATTTAATATATCAAAACATATTTACTATGCTATAAAATGGATGGATGGGTAGTAATGAAAATAATAAATGCTCAGTAAGTTCTTTCAGTTATTTTTAAATCTAGTTACTCATGATTGGTAGAAACAAGGAACTGCAGATGTTGGTTTACAAAAAAAGACACAAAGTACCGGCGTAACTCAGTCGGTTAGGCAGCATTTCTGGAGAACATGGATAAGTGACGTTTCGGGTCAGAATCCTGTTTAGGAAGGGTCCCGACCCAAAACGCCATCTATCCATGTTCTCCAGGGATGTTGCCCAATATGAGTTACTCCAGTACTTTGTGTCTTTTTTGTTTAAACTCATGATTAGACTTACATTCCAAGTTTAGAGAATGAGAAGGGATCCTATTGAACTTCAAAATCCCGGTGGGATCTGGCAAACTAAATGTAAAAAAGACGTGCACAATATTGGGGAAATTCAGAACCAAGGATCACTACCGAAGGTCAGATTAGACTGTTTAGGATTGAGCAGGAGATAATTTTTAAGTTAAAGAGTGGTGAACCTACAGAAATCTCTACCACAGAAGGGATTGCAAGGGGGGTGGGGTGTGTGAAAGCAAGGACTGATATTGAATTAGGATGATTAGCCATGATTTTCACTGAATTGGAGAGAAAGCACAGTCAAATGGCCTACTCTTGCTTCTAAAGCCTACATTTCCATGTAGTGTCTTGCAGGAGAAACTAGAACAAGAGGTCATTGTATAAAAATATTGCTTTAAAAGCGAGATCAGGTGTAATTTCATCTAGCATAGGATCAGGGGTCTTTGTAACTTATTTCCACAAAAGCCAGTGGAAACAGTCTTTGAATAATTTTAAGAGGTAGAGAGAGATTTTCACAAAGAGCAAAAAATTACTGCCCTAATGCATGAATGCGCGTTTTGGTTACAAATAAATGCTGCATTATTTGATATGGTTTTATTACGTACTAATTCTTAACTTTACAAAGTTGACACTAACATTACTTAATAAGCCTACTGATGATCTGGAGACACAAGGAACAGCAGATGCTGGTTGGTAAGGAAAGATAAAGAATTAGACTAGCTCAGTGGGTCAGACAGCATCTCTGGAGAACATGGATAGTTGACGTTTCAGGTTGGGAGTCTGAAGAAGGGTCCCAACCCGAAACATCACCTATTCATGTTCTTCAGAGATGCTGTCAAATTCGTTGAGTTTACTTTGTGTCCTTTTTCTACTGATAATGTTGTTCAGATGCATTTTAGCTAAAAACTATTATAATCACCAACGGCAAGTATGTCATCATTTGGTTTGAGTAAGTTCTCCATGCTGGCAATTAAAACAAACACATTTACAATGTTAACACAACACAATATTTTTTACTGAATTGGACAATAGAGTCAATTAGTAATGATTTTTTTTGCTGAATCTAGATACTGGAGGAATGCTCTACATATTCTGCAGAACTTTCTTGCAACTGGAAGCTGGTTAACCATAGACTTCACTTCTACATGTCAGGCAACCCCAATACCTTGAGCCAGAAATACAACAGAATTGATCCCAATATGTAAGCTTGTGTCATTTTATAGCCATTCTTAAGCCTTTATGCCAAATTTGGAATAATGAACAACACATAAGCATGTCAGATGTATCCACCATTTAGGTTCTGAATGGACTACTTACGTTGCTGAACCATTCCATTATTTAAATGTGCTAGAATCAGACATTACTTTAAACTCAATGTTTTTTAAATTGTGTTCAGGTCGTAAAACATCATCAGGGAGTCTGATTATATATAATGGATGAAGAGGGGTAGAGGTAGAGATATGGTATATAAGACACAAAATGCTGGCGTAACTCAGTGGGTCAGGCAGCATCTCTGGAGAAAAGAAATAGGTGATGCTTCGGGTCGAAACCCTTCTTCAGACAGTCAGGGGAGAGGCAAATTGACAAGGTATGACAAGGTTCAGAACAAATCAGAGTCGGCACCGATGACCAAAGGTGGAACCCACAATGGTCCACTGTTGGCTGTGGAGGAGGATAATATGGATACGAACAGTGGAATAGGCAGAATGACTATGGTGGGAGAGAGACGGAGAAGGGATGCAAAGGTCACTTGAAATGAGAGATGTCATTATTCATACCGCTGGGTTGTAAGCTGCCGAAGCGAAATATAAGGTGCAGTTCCTCCTATTTGCGTGGGGACTCACTCTGACAGTGGAGGTGGGCCAGGTCAGAAAGGTCAGTGCGGGAATGGGAGTTAAAGTGTTTGGCAACAACATTGCGTACGCAGAGGTGGACCAGAATTATGGTATGTTAAGACTCCAACTACAATTTTTTTTTTAAGTGAACAGTGGTAACAACTGACACAGAATCAATCTGGAGAAAGTTGATCTGAGAAAGTTGAACTGACCCAATTATAATGGAGCAAATGAGAGTGAATGAGTTTGACATGAGAATTAAGGGACAGATGTTTCGGGGTAACGCGAGGGGGAACTTCTTTACTCAGAGGGTGGTGGCTGTGTGGAATGAGCTTCCAGCAGAAGTGGTGGAGGCAGGATCGATTTTAACATTTAACACTAAAGTGGATAGGTATATGGACGTGAAGGGAATGGAGGGGTATGGTCTGAGTGCATGTAGATGGGACTAGGGGAAAACAAATGGTCGGCATGGACTGGAAGGGCCTAGAGGGCCTGTTTCCGTGCTGTAATTGTTATATGGTTATTATATGAATGTGCCCTTTTATTCTTAAGAGAGCAGTTTACAATTATTCCGGAATGTCGTACTCGTTCAGTAGCTAAAGCCATGCAAGCACTCACACTCAAGAAAATAGGGACAACGGTGTTCTGAATGGGTTATTGGTCAACACTTCTCTCTTTTTTGGCATTGAGAATTAACGTTGCCTTTATTTAAAAAAGCAGCAAATTGCATCTCTTTTTGGTTCTGTATTCTGAAAGAAGGCAGTGCAACTTTATATAGAACAGTACAAATGCAGATTTGCAGATCACACTGGTGTGGCAGTGCACATTTATTTACAATACTTTAACTTTCATAATTTTCTGGATAATAGGACAGTTCAACATAACAGACTAATTATCAGGTACTGCACAGATTTTGTGTGCAGAAATATTACTTTTCAGGATTGAAAGTATATCTCTCTCCCCACAGGCACTTTACACCACTCTTGACTTTCCTGATGTGTATTTTAAAGTGAAGTAGTAACAACATTCTGTTCAGGATATGGAATAGATCAGTTATTTAATATGGAGAATTCTGCAGACCAAAAAGTCTAATATTTGGATCTCAGAGTTGGCTGAATTTATTTACCTCAATCTGGAGGTGGTCGGTGGGGGGGGGGGGGGGGGCGGGGGCGGTGGCAGTGGGGAGCTAACCCAAATAAATCTGTCAGCTTCTCTTATTATTATTTAATCAACAACGGGGCAATTTCAGAAGAACAAGGTTGGTTTGGGTATGCAACCCTCCAAAGTCAAACAGCCTGCTGACACTTGGAGCGGCACGATGGCGCAACGGCAGAGTTGCTGCCTTACAGCGAATGCAGCGCCAGAGTTCAATCATGACTACGGGTGCTGTCTCTACGGAGTTTGTACGTTCTCCCCGTGAGTTTTCTTTTTGGTTCGCTCCCACACTCCAAAGACGTACAGGTTTGTAGATTAATTGGCTTATATAATTGTAAATTGTCCCTAGTGTGTGTAGGTTAGTGTAAGTGAGTGGGATCGCTGGCCGGCGCGGATTTGGTAGGCCGAAGGGCCTGTTTCTATGCTATATCTCTAAACTAAACTAACAGTGCCCATGTAAAGGTAAGAAAAAGATTGCAGAAATAGTAATGCTGGTTTTTGACTGACTTAGCAAAAGCCATCCTGCAATGCTCTATTGGAGTCACAAAACATTTCCAAGCAAATCATTGTCTGAACCAAAGAGTAAATTCTACAGCAAAAACCCTGTCCATGTTTTAATTCTGCATTCTCTCACACCAGTTAAGACCAACTCAGGCACTACTTACTGCTATCTGAGTGTCTAGATCTTTAATCACATCAGCTACTGCTGTAGGCCCAGATAATGTAGAGTTCATTGTGACATGCTGCCTGGAAACAAACGGCAAGGATTAAATCAATTTCTACACCGTGAAAACTTTAAAATGTCTATGTACAACAAATTAAAGATTCTCTGCAGGTTTACATTAGTAATGCAGGATTAGTTCATCAACAAACAGAATTGTTAATTTTGTAATTTAAACAATGTCATTCAATTTATAATTATCGTTTCATGAAGAAGGAATTTAATTTAAATATAAAAAGATGGAAGATGGAAGTGGTCTTGGAGAGATGCAGCTATCCAAACTCTTTGGCATATTTCTTATCTCTCCAGTAGAGGAAATGAATTACCTCAGCTGGTAGAGTTAAGAGCAAACTTTAAGAAACTACAAACAAGAGCAGAGAAGTTTTAAAATTTACGTGCAAGGTTTAATTCCTGTCTGTACACTGCATTAACGATGTTAACAATATTAAAACCCCCTAAACTTGGTGGGTGGTGTGCTTTATGGACAAGTTAGGATTATCATTTGCAATTAGGACTGGATAGCAATCTAACATCTGTCAATGAAAGCAAACATTCAGGTGCACCATGGAGTTGCAAAGACAAATGGTAAGTCAGTCTTTGTTAGAGAGGTGTTGACTTCAGGAGCAAATACATCTTGACCATCTTGTACAATTCTACAAGGCTTCAGTAAGACCATTCCTAAAGTAATGTGTGTGCTCTTGGTCTCGATATTTAAGAATATACTCATTATAGAGGGGAGGTTCAACAGACAGATTTTTGTGCTGACAGGACTGCTGTATAAGGAGTGATTGGGTTGACCAAGTCTGGGTTCACAAGAATGAGAGCATATCATCAAAGCTTACAAACATTCTTGGAGATGTAGACAGATTGGATGTGGGGATGTTTCCAGCTACTCCCTGGCTGGAGAGACTAGAACAAATGGGTTCATCATAACTAGGGGCTATCACAGTAAAACTATGGGGTCATCATGGCAATCTAATATGAAATTCAAGAGAAATTTCTTACCCAGAGTAGTGAAAATGTAGAACTTTCCAACATGGAGTAGTTTAGCCAAATAATACTGGATGAATTCAATAGGAAGCTAAATAGATATATACAAGGAGATACTGATAGAATTATTTACAGAGTGGGTGGAGAATCAATGGAGTTATACACCAGCAAAGGTGAAGTGATTCTGCATTTGAGATACTATGCAAGTCTACGTGACCACAACAATGGGAAGGGACCTATACTAACATTCAAACTAAGGTTTAAAGGTATATGGGCAAAATGCAGGCAGATGGGACTAGTGATGATGGGGCACCTTGGTCAACATGGGTAAGTTGGGCCAAATAGTCTGTTTCCATGCTACATGACTGTATATCGTGTTTGAAAGGATGGACTAAATATAAAATTGAAATTCAATTAGAATCTGAACCTCTAAGAATCAAGTGGAATTATAATACCTTCTATAGAGATATCTTACATCACATAACCAAGGATCCACATGTGAAGTGTTATAGGCCTGTCCCACTTGAGCGTAATTTGCGCATCATTTACGCGTCACGGTGCACGCGTTACGTGCGCATGATGCGGCGGCGTAGGCAGTGACGCGTGGTAGCACACGACGCCCCAGGATTTTGGGATTCACAAAATCTTCGCGCGCCACCTGCGTGACGCACAAATGACGCCCAAGTGGGACAGGCCCTTTAAATTCTCTCTTCTGCCAACAGATGTTCACTGGCCTGTGGGTATTAGTAAAATGCTGCTTTTGTTTCAAATATCTGGCATCTGCAGTCTTTTTCTCTCTCTGCAAGGATATCATTAAATGGTCATACCTAACTAGGCTCATTGAGCCATGTTCTTCCGCTAATGTAATCCAAGTGCCAGGGTGTTTATTTGATATAACTTTGGGCAATTTCAGAGGTCCGTGAGGAATCATTGGAATGCTTGGGTCTGAAACCACTCAAGAGCAAAGACCTGCAAAGGGTCCCATTCTTTCATTGAAGGAAACTCCTGAATATGATGCTTGTAAAATGAAAATCTGTAGGCTTTCATGGTCACAACAGTTAATTTATATTCTGGTTATTTAATTAACTGGAATTAAATTCACCAGCTTTGAATTTCTGTCCAAAGAATAATCATCCACAGCTTTGAAATGCTTTTCCAGTAAAACACACCCTCTCCTACAGAACTTCCTGAATGTTAATTTTTAAATAATATAAGGATGACACAGAGCACATGCAGATTTATGGGCAAAAATATTCCATGGTTAAAATAAACAGATTCTCCCTCTAAGCCTGAAAACTGTAATGTCCAGGTTCAGGAGCAGCTTCTTCCCTACACAGGGCTATTAAGTACTACAACCTCCAACAGACTCTGAACTATATAGAATTGGGGACATTATGTTTGTTTTCACTATTATTGTCTATTTATTTGTCCCACACTACTGGAGTAACTCAGCAGGACAGGCAGTGAGGGTAGAAGGAGATACAGAGATAAGGAAATGCAAGGTGTGAAAATGAGACGGAGATCAAGGAAAATGGCAAAATAGATCATTGATAGCTAGGAGAAGGTAACAACAAAGCAAACAGAGATAATATGTAAACAAGGACAGTCAGACTAGTTGGAGAACTGAGAAGGGGGGAGAGGGATGGAGAGAGAGGGAAGGCAAAGGTTACTTCAAGTTCGAGAAGTCAATATTCATAACGCTGGGGTGTAAGCTGACCAAGCAAAATATGAGGTGTTGTTCCTCCATTTTGCGTTCTGACAATGAAGGTCCAGGACAGAAAGGTTAGTATCGGAATGGGAGGGGGAGTTAAAGTGTTTAGCAACCGGGAAATCAGGTAGGTTTAGGCGGACTGAGCAGAGTTGTTCAGCGAAACGATCGCCGAGCCTGGAACAGGGGATACAGTAGATGAGGTTGGAGAAGGTAACCTCTGCCTCACCTGAAAAGACTATTGGGGTCCTTGGATGGAGTCGAGGGGGGAGGTATAGGGACAGGTGTTGCATCTCCGGTACTTGCAGGGAAAGGTATCTGAGGAGGGTGTGGGAAGGGACGAGTTAACCAGGGAGTTGTGGAGGGAACGGTCTCTGTGGAAAGTGGAAAGGGGTGGAGATGGGAAGATGTGGCTAGTGGTGGGATCCTGTGGGAAATGGCAAAAATGCCAGAGGATGATGAGCTGTATGTGACGGCTGATAGGGTGATAGGTGAGGACTAGGTAGACTCTCACCCTGTTGCGACTGGGAGGGGGGGAATTGAGGAGTAAGAGCAGAGCTGCGGGATATCAAGGAGACCCTAGTGAGGGCCTCATCTATGACGGATGAGGGGAACCCACTGTTCCCTAAAGAATGAAGACATCTGAGATGTCCTGGTATGGGGCACCCATCTTGGGTGCAGATGCAGCATAGACAGAGGAATTGGGAGTAGGGGATAGAGTCTCTACAGAAAGCAGGGTGGGAAGAAGCGTAATCTAGATAGCTGTGGGACTCAGTGGGTTTATAATAAATGTCGGTCGATAGTCTTTCTCCTGTGATGGAGACGGTGAGATCAAGAAACGGTAGAGAGATGTCGGTCCAAATAAATTTGAGTGCAGGATGGAAATTACCAGTAACGTTAATGAAGTTTGAGTTCTGCATGTGTGCAGGAGGTTGCACCGATGTATTTGTCAATGTAGCGGAGATAGAGTTCAGGGATAGGGCCTGTGTACACCTGGAACAGGCATTGTTCAACGTAACAACAACTCATATTTCCCTGGGGCAGCTGACACCGCAGTGGTATGAATATTGACTGCTCCAACTTCAAGTAACCGTTGCCTTCCCTCTCTCTCCATTCCTCCCTCATCCCAGTCTCCGACTAGTCTGACTATCCTCGTTTACATTTTATCTCTGTTTGCTTTGTTGTTACCTTCTCCTTGATATCATTGATCTATTCGACATTTCCTTGATCGCTATCCCCTTTGCCTCGTTTTCACACCTTACATTTCCTTATCTCTGAATTTCCCGACCCGCAACATCACCCATTCCTTCTATCTAGAGATGCTGCCTGTCCCAATGTTACTCCAGCATTTTCTGTCTATGAGTATTATGTTTACATATCTGTTGTGCTGCTGCAAGTATGAATTTAATTGTTCCATTTCAGGACATACAAACATAGAAAATAGGCGCAGGAGAAGACCATTCGGCCCTTCGAGCCAGCACCACCATTCATTGTGATCATGGCTGATCGTCCGCAATCAATAACCCGTGACTGCCTTCTCCTCATATTCCTTGATTCCACTAGCCCCTATGACATTAAAACACTCTTGACTCGTGATCATATGTACAATATTTTGAGATCTCTATAGTCCATCAATCCAGGCCTTTTAATCATCCAAGAATTTACTTGCTTCATCACCGCTGCTGTCAAGTTCATAAGCTTCGGAACTTTCTACCTGCTATATCTCCAACCTAACGTAGCATACTGTGGCTGTGCATCTTGTAGAGCTGTTGCTCCTCAGTTTCAGAAACTAGAATCCAATTCTGACCTTGAGTACTGTCTGTGTGGAGTTCACACGTTTTCCCTCTGATCCTGTGGGTTTTTTCCCCAACTGCCTCCCTTACCGCAGACGTGCAGGCTGGTAGATTAACTGGCTACTTTTAATGGTTTAATAATGGCCATGTGTTCTGACCTACAGTGAAAACCTTTACGTGTTATCCAGGCAAATCATACTATACCCAAATACATTAGGTAGAGCGGCACAGTGGCGCAGCTGGCAGAGCTGCTGCCTCACAGTGCTAGGGACCAGGGTTCGATTCCAATCTCGGGTGCTATCTGTGAAGAGTTTTCACGCTCTCCCCATGAACACAAAATATAATGTTACAGAGAAAGAGCAGATAATAAAAGTGCAAGGGAGGTAGATCAGAACATCGGGACATTCGTCCCTAACATATGCATTCCTAGCAGTGTAAGTGGCTCCTTGTGGGCGAGTAGGATAATCAGGGAGGAGATGAGGAAAATAAAAAAGGGATTAAATATAGGGTTTGTGTAAATGGTCAGAGCATATTCACTGGTCCAAAGGACCTGCTTCACCAACTCTGATACCAAGTACACAGATATACTGAAAGATTTGGCTCCAATATGTAGTTCTGTGCTCCAGAATTTTTTAAACCTCTGCAAAATGACCAGAAAATATCTTAAAAACTCTTTACTAGAATTGAATGGTTATACCTATCAAGAAAGACTTAAAAAGAAAATATGGTGCTTAGAAGCAGTATTGGTAATTATGAAGGATGTGATACGATATTGAGGTAGTTTTCATTAATAAGCCAGCCTATAACTAGGGTTCTTCACAATTTGCGAAGAATTCATGTCCAGAGTTAAATTCACGTTTTCTGTCCACGGATATTCACTAGCTTTGGGCACTAACAACATGTTGCTTTTATTTCAGATTTCTAGTATCTACAGTCTTTTTCACTGCACATTTATTTACAAGATGTGGACATTGTGGACAAGGTTATCATTTAATGGGCAAACCTAACTTGGCTTAATGAGCCATCTCCTTGCACCAGCGTAATCTATGTGCCAGTATTTCTCGTGACAAGGTCAATTCTTGTTTGATAACAGTCCTATTTCCTCATTTAAGCAAAATCTGAAAAATAATAATACACCTACTCAAGAGGAAGGTCAATGGCCTTAAATCCTATATGGGACAAAGTTAAGAGGTACAAGTGTCAATCCCGAAAAAACGCTCTTGCAAATCTTTTTTGCAGACTCTACAGGATATTCACATCTCTCCAAAAGAGTAGCAACCCAAATGGGGCAGAGAAGTTACAAGTTCATAGGTCACAGGAGCAGAAATTAGGCCATTCGGCCCATGGAGTCTACTTCGTCATTCAATGATGTCTACATTTCCCTCTCAATCCCTTTCCTTCTCCAAATTAACCTTTGACAACCCTTACTGATCTAGTAACTGTCATCAATCTCTGATTTAAAAATACCCAAAGATTTGGCCTCCACAGCCGTCTGTGGCTGAAAAGTTCCTGGGGAGGGTACAGAGATTTAAATCATGCTTCCAGAGTTTGGTACAGTTTATAGACCAGAGGGCTGGGATTGTCAAAAAAGATTTGACAGATGCACAAAGGTCATGACTGGTTTCAATGCTGTGATTAGTGAGAATGCAGTTCCATTTAAAAGAAAACTTACAAGTTTGGGGTGGGGTGACATATTTTGGGATTTATCACCATAGAGACAATTCTGATCTGGCTAAAGAAGAAATTATTTGGGGTCTCAAAAGGGATTGCAATTTAGAATTCAGCTCGAGAGATGATAAGCTTCAGCTCCCTTTCTCTTTTCCTCTCTCTCTCCCTTCCATTTAGCTTTCTTTCACCTTCCCTCCCCCTCTTTCTCTCTCCTTCCTCCTTCCCCATCTCACCTTTATATCTCCTCTTATTCTTCCCCAACTCCCTCTTCCTTGTCTCTCTCTTATCCTCCTTTCCCTCCCATTTATTTCTTCCTCCTCCACACCATGGTTTATTGGCCTAGGGCAGGCCGAGAGTATTATTTTTATAATGGGGGGAAATTTAGGAAAGGAGGAGAGCTGAGGGTCTGGTGTTGATGGAGGAATAGATGGGAAGGTGGGAGTAAGTGGGAGAGAGGATTAGGTGTAGTGGCAGGGGAGTGAAGATGAGGAGGTGTAGGGGAGGGGAGTGGGCTAGTGGACAGGACGGGGAATAGTTTGTGGGGACTAGATGGAGGAGGGGTTGTGAGAGGAGGGGGCTAGGGGAGGAAGGGGGTATGAGGAGTGGGGTATTGGAGGGGGGTGGGTTGAGGATGGGGGTAGTGTAGGGAGGGGTGTAGTTTGAGGGGACCTAGTGGAGGAGGGGGTTGTGGAGAGGAGTGGGGGTTGTGGAGCAGGAGGGGGTAAACGAAGGAGGGGGTTGATGAGAGGCTTGTGGAGAGGATGGGGGGTTAGATGGAGGGGGTAGTTGAGGGACTAGTGGAGGAGGGGGTTGTTGAGGAGGGGGTAGGGAGAGGAGGGGGGGTAGTGGGGAGGGGGGGGTAGTGGAGGGGGGGGTAGTGTAGAGGATGGGTTTGTGAAAGGAGAGGTTTGTGGAGAGGAGAGGGGGTAGTGGAGGAGGGGGTTTGGTGGAGAGGGTTAGTGGAGGAGGGGTATGGAGGAGGGGGTTGTGGGAGGAGGGGGTTTGTGGAGGAGGGGGTAGTGGAGGAGGGGGTAGTGGAGGAGGGGGGTAGAGGGAGGAGGGGGGTAGGGAGGAGGGGGGGTAGTGGAGGAGGGGGTAGTCAGGAGGAGGGGGGTGGAGGAGGGGGGTATTGAGGAGTGGGGGTAGTGGAGAGAGGGGGGGTAGTGTAAGAAGAGGGGCGTAGTGGAGGAGGGGGGTAGTGTCGAGGGGGGTAGTGGAGGAGGGGGTAAGTGGAGGAGGGGGGTAGTGAGCAGGAGAGGGTATGGGAGAGGAAGGGGGGTAGTGAGGAGGGGGGTAGTGGAGGAGGGGTGTTTTGGAGGGGGGGGTAGTGGAGGAGGGGGTTGTGGAGGCGGGAGGGGGGTAGTGGAGGAGGGGGGTAGTGGAGGATGGGGGGGTATGGGAGGAGGGGGTGGATGAGGGGGGTACTGGAAGTGAGGTGGGGTAGTGGAGAGGGGGGTAGTGGAGGAAGGGGTTAGTGGAGAAGAGTGGGTATTGGAGGAGGGGGGGGGTAGTGGAGGAGAGGGGGGTATGTGAGGGAGGGGGGTATGGAGAGGAGGGGGTTGTGGAGGAGGGAGGGGGGTAGTGGAAAAAAAAAAAAAAAGGAGGGGAGGGTTAGGAGGACGGAGGGTGGAATTGGAAGGGGGGGGGTAGTGAGGAACAGGATGGGTTGGAGTGGTAGGAGTGGGGGGGAGAGGAGGGAGTAAGGTGGGGGGTAGTGGAGGAGGGGGGTAGTGGAGAGGAGGAGGGAGTGGAGAGGAGGGGGGTAGTGGAGAGGTGGGGGGTAGTGGAGGAGGGGGGGTATGGAGGAGGGGGGTGGTAGTGGGAGGAGGGGGGGGTAAGTGGAGAGGAGGGTGTAGTGTTGAGAGAAGGGGGGGTAGTGGAGGAAGGCAGGGAAAAAGGATGGAGGAGGGATGGATAAGTGGAGAGGGAGGGGGATTAGGGTGGTGTTTATGCGGGGTGGGAAGAGGGTTTGAGTGCTGTGGAGGTAGGAGGAGGTGAGAGAGAGGGAGGGAGTGTTGAATGCGGGGGCGGGGAGGACGAGAGGCCCGGTCGGGGCTGCCTACCGCCCCCCCCCGGCCCCGGCCGGGCATCACCGAGCCGCTTCCGTGCCGCGCCGCGCCGCTATGGCCCATGTCGTGCCGGCGGCTGTCCAGCTCCGGCTCCAGGCCTAGCGTTCCACCCAGTGCTCTCACCCTCTGCCCTCAGCGCCGCCGCCGCCCGCCGCCCGCCGCTCTTCACTCATATCACTCACAGCCCGCGCGGCCTGGCCCAGCGAGGCGGCCGGAAACCGGAAAAACAATACATTATCTCTCTATG